>JAGFMF010011690.1:593522-604111 GCA_019455555.1 Galemys pyrenaicus | reverse complement strand
CCCAGCATGCTGGCATAATAAAAGCTCTATTTGACTTTTTCAGCCCTGTGTCTGCACTTTGTTCTTTTGGGTGCCCTCAGAAACTCGGTACTTAACATTTGCAATAAATTCTTCTATCATGATTATAAAGTATAAAACGAGAGAGCACTTTTCATATGCTTCAGTATAAATATCTAGAGCAGTATAACACAGATCTGTACTTTAAGTGAAAGAAGGAAAGCACAATTTACTCTTAACAGGCTACCTTTCATATATGGTTGTAGTGGCAGGAAAGGGGTGGCACTGGAGCAAGGTTCAGGATGGTTCTGGGCAGATGGGTCAGGGAAGGAGAGTCTTGGAGCCTTCGGTGGCTTTTCATGCTTTATTTAGTAGAGGTGGCCAGGTACACGGCAGGCATGTGTGCCGGGGGGGCCGGGAGGCTGGCAGGCCTCCCAGCCCCTGGTGCATCTATCTCACCCTCCCAGCTGCTGCTGCTGTTCTTCCTGTTAGTCAGTCCTCACAGTTCTGTCTGTTGGTCCTCACAGTTCTGGCATCCTCATGACGCCACCCATTTAAGCCCTTGTCCCAATTCAGGTGCGCCCACTTGCGCATGCCCACCCTGGAATGTTCACAGCACCTCAGGTGTCCATCATCACAGTGGTGGGAGGGTGGAAATACCTGATCATTCTCTAACCCTACAATGGTCAACAAATTCCATTTTGGTGGGATTAAGAAAATAGTTCATTTCAAAAGAAATTATGACCTTATTCTGACTTTTATTATTCATTTAACTTTGATAGAACATTTTTCAAATTTCTTAGAAAAGAATAAGGAAAAGGTAACTCACTAGATAAAGCTTATTCTATTTTTTAAAAAGCTTTTTGACTTGATTCCTCAAGGGTTTATGAGGAGAAATTAATACCAAGTGATAAAGCACTCACTGCTTATCACTCACTGAATATTAAAAATCATTTAAACAATGCTGGGAATTACTGAGTTCTCAGATAAAAGAACTAGTGTTTTTAAAGACAGAGTAGAGATGGTACATTTTCTTAGATTAATTATATAATCAGCACATCACCATCAAAAAGTCTAAGCACACTTAAGATAATAGTGGTGATAAAAGAAATGCAAAGATTTAGGAGGTTAAGAAATCAGATCACAAACAAAAGTAATCCTTGCCTTTTTTTTTTTTAGCAAAAACTTTGACCACTCATTTCCTTTTAAGAGGCTCAGACACATTGCATTGCCCATTGCTCTGCAGGCACTGTCTTAATTGGCAAACATGTGCACCTTTTAGATTCATTAAGTTACTCTGGAGAAAACACTTTACCATCTGCGGATGTTCAGGTCTGTTTCTCTTCAGCTGCATTAGAAGTTCTGTGTTAATAAACCCAGTTACATTCGTGTGACAGCAATCACTATTTTTAACTTGGTGATGTGTTTGGGCTAAGGATGGGAATGGAAACACTATCAAAAACAGAAGATAATGCTTTTAAAGTCTTCACTGTATCTGCTTCAAAGGAATGTAGCATGGCAAGGGCAAAGTACTAGGGTGCCTGTATTTATAATAGATGCATTGGAAGTAAGCTGACCCTTTCACAGATCCTTCACTTCTTCTCTTACCAGGTAGAAATGGATTTCAAAGGACATTGTCTTCATAGCTAAATATTTTGGAGTTTGGGGAAAGGTCTTTATTGAGGAAGGCTTACTGCTGTCCAACATTCTCTTCCCTTCATCTTCCAGCAACTTTTGGGGAAAGATGCAGGTAGGGGGGTACAGTGCTGGAATATAGGTTATTTTTGTGGGGTGGTAGCTAAGTAACCCAGGTGATAACCCTGCTTCTTACCCTCATACCGTAACCTTAACCGGGTCTGAAGTCAAAGACTGTTAACAGATAGTACCCCTGAGGCGGCTGCTGGTGAGTAAATAGCCGCAGGTGAAATACGAACAAAGTGTCAGTGGGGGTGGGGACTCTAAGAAGAAATATAAGACTGCAGAAGCCGCCCCCAGAATTTAGTGCTCAGGATTTCAGTGTTTTTGGATCTTCAGCGACTCCGGGATCAGTCATTTCTGCCTCCACCATGCCGATATTTCCAGAAGGCTATTGCCGGCCTCTACAGGATGTAGAGAGGCTTTCAGCAGTCCAGTTGCTAGAAGACAAGTTCCCAGGCTTTACAGGTAGCTGAGTGACTGAAACTGTTGCCAGTGTTGCTGTTGTAGCCTAAAAGACAAGGCAAAGACCCAGAGCTGGGCGCCTCACTGAGCTGTGTGAGTGTGAGCTGTTTGTCAGGTTGTTCGGCAGCTGTAGCTACTGAGTTTAGGGTGGCTTGTCTGGTGCTGTGCTGGCACATCTTGGCAGCTCCAGTGAACATCTCCTGTTGTGTCTTCTGCTGTCTTTCTGAGGTGGATCCTGGCCCATTGTCTGGCTTCCATGTGCTCCAGGTCCTCAGTGGTGGGAAGACACCATATTGAGAACTGTGGTGCCAGCAAGGCATAGAGAAGGTAATCTATGATCTGAGCAGATGGGTCAAGGAGGAGTCCTGGAGCCCTGGGTGGTTTTTTCAGGCTTTTATTGCTTCATTATATCAGAGGCGACAGGTACATGGCAGGCAGGGGAGGCGGGGGGCAAGAGGCTAGCAGGCCTCCTAGCCCCTGGTGCATCTTCACCCTCTGGGTTCTCTGGTATCTCTCTACTAGCAGCCTCATGATGCCACCCTTATATGCCCCATGTCTCAGCCCAGGTGTGCCCACTTGCACATGCTCACACCCTACTTGATGTGCCTGCCATCAGGCATGCGTGCAGGACTGCAGGTGTCCATGGTCGACACCAATGGCGGGAGGGTGGAAAAGCCTCATCATTTTAATTTACTTTACAAGAACCTTTGTGTTTAGAACTATAAATCACTGGACTCTACTTTGGGTGAGGTGAACTACCATTTGTGGCCTCAGCGACTCTTTGTTTTTCCCTGTTTGTTAAATAAATCCCGTGTTGTTGTTTCTCTGAATATGAGTAGTCTTGGAAATTATGCATGTGGGTGAAGAACTCAGACAGTGACCAGTAAACTATTTGGGTACTATACTTGGCCAGTTTTAGTGCACTTTGCTGCCCTATATCAGTACCAAGAGAACTGCAGGCCTTGGAGGAGACATTATAACTCTTTTCTCCTAGTGTGACCTCAGGAGAGTTAACTCAGATAGGATAATTTGCTTTGAAGGATCTTTATAAAGTAAGTACTCCTAGAACTGATGTTATCTGTTCAAGTTCATGGTTTTGTGACTCATATACTTGTCTTTTGTACTCCCAGTGGCTGGCAATCCAATCATTGCTTTAGGGCTTGAAACTCCTAATAATGGAGTTCAGGCCTGTCCACTCCAGTGACACCAACACAACACACAAGGCTCAGGGGAGCGGTGTGCAGGCAGGGCCCAGCAAAGGGCTATGGGAGCTGGGGCTGAGGGAGCTGTGGACTCAGTGCCCTGGGGCCTCAGTGGGCTGTGGTGTGGGGAGCTGGGGCTCAGGCCCCTGCTGGTAAGGAATCTGTGGCATTGGCGACCTGAATACTCTTGCATTTGAGCACTTGGAGAGCTGGGGCCAGTGTAGGTGGGTGTAGACTCAGCCTTAAAAGGAAGGGGTAACACCTTCCTTGTAAGGAAAGACTCCAAAGACTATTCCATATGTCTCGACTTGCCTCCTTCTCACTCCACTAGTTAGTGCATATTAATGTGTTGTTATGCAAGACTGGACAACTGAGACATAGAAAATAAGAAATCTATAGAGATTGTTTAGAGACATTTGACCATATTGAAAGATAGAAGGTCCCTACCTGCCCATCTAGCTATCTCTAGAGTCCTCCTCCTCCTCTGTGAGTCCCTAGACTACGTGATAGAGCATGGACTTTGGGTTTGAATCTGCTGGTGCTTATGTGGTTTGGAGCAGATATACTCATCTTTATGTTTTACTTTCCATTTTTGTGAAATAAGTTAGTAACCGATGCAGATTGATTGCAAAACTTAAGTGAATTTATGTATGAACAGATTGTGGAACAGAGTCTGACACATAGTAAGTGCTATATAAGCATTTCCTACCATTAATAGTTGTTCAGGGACTCCGCTTGAGTTTTTATGGTTCTACGAACCCCTTGACATTGTATGCAGAATTGCAGAATTTAACAACTGCTCATATATAAAATTTCTAAACAGAGGGCTCATCCTATACTTCAAAGTCATCTCTGAAATTAAAAAGTTTAAGGAACCTTCCTGGTGGTACATGGGGTTAAGTCTCAGTACTATGAACCTATCTGCAGCATGAGTTCCATTCCTGGCCAGGGAGCTAACCCACATGGCACAGGAGACTTTTATCTCATCTGCTGCTCCCCTCAGCAGTGTATTTCAATCAATCTGCCTGTTCTTCTCCTCATTCTGTCTCTGGTGGGTTCTCTCACAACCAACCCCACCCCTGACCTCTGTCCTACACCCCAGCTCTTGTATGAATAAATGAATACATAAATTTTTCTTAAAAAGTTTAAGAACTGCTCTGCCAGACTACATAGATCTTCAAATACTAAGGGTTGTGTTCTATAATTATTAAAGCTCTGTGAGCTATCCATTTTTTCTCCAACTAAAGCTGAATAATCTCCAACTAAAATTATCCTTAATAATTTAAATAATTTATTTACAGGGTCCTCCCTGGTGTCCTAGGAGTTAAGTCTCAGCACTAACATCACAAGGCCTGAGTTCCTTCTGTGGCCTGTGAGCTAACCCAAATATGGAGCAGCAGACCTCTCCTGTCTCACCTGCTGCTTCCCTCAGTTAAATTCACCTGTTCTGCTCCCCACTCTGGTGAATCCTTGCCCTCTGGCCTACACTTCAGTTCTACGCCAAAAAAAAGAATTTATTTACTGATTATCTGAAAACTATTGGTTAGGTATATTTTATTTTCTAGGCTTTTCTTTGAATTATGAATTTTTATTCATAATTTCAACTAGATACAAGGTCATAATGAGTCAAATTAATTAAAGAGCACTTCACACTTAGTATTGCAAAGATGTGAGGATTTTCCCCATCTTCAAGCTGCCCTGCATTAATGCGGTGACCCACTAGATGTCAATGTTTCCACGAGAATGAATACTTTCTGTTGTTATCCTTGAAGCAGAGGATTAATTGATTGCTATAAAAACTTAGATGAAATAAAATGTTCTCCTTGCTCTTCAAACGAAGATAAGCTAATAACTTTGGACACAATTTCACTCCTCTGCATTCACCAAATGTCCAATTACATATCCTCTCTGCCTGGACCTTCAAAACAATATAAAATTGAATGAAGGCAATGAAAGAAGTCACAGGAGGATTTCTGCAGAGCGCCATCCAGTTCAGAAACAAAGCAATTCAATACATGTCTCCAAGATTTCTAAATACAACGACTTAGTAAGTAATGTTCTTCCTGTATATCCCTCATGTTCTTTTTCTTTAGCTCTATTTGAGACATTAAAAAATGTCTCTTTATGAAAACAATATTTCAGCCATCTTCAAGTAGACTTGCTTAATTGGGACAAAGATGATGCTATTTGAATCACGATCAGCATGGAATAGTTCTGTGTTTTTAGATGTTCTGTTTTCCTTTTTTTTGTGCGTACATTTTAGATAGTATGCCTCAACCACAAGGCACTGATCATCAGCAGAGTCACAAGGAGCTATCTAGCCAGACAAGAAGACATAATAGAGTGGATAAAGGAAAAGTGAAGAATCAGAACTGTATAAATGAGTAAGGAGGATGCTGAGAGCATTAACTCAAGGAAAACGCAGCACAAAGGCTTCCCAATGCCCTGCCATTATGGTTTTATTTAGTTCGTGTCCTTTCCCTGTGAACAGAGAGTAAAGCAAATGTGCCTTCTGTTGCATGAGCACTGAAACTTTCCTAGTGTCAAAGGTCACCTTGTGTACTAAATGATCAAACTCGAAGAAGTTGGTCCAATGTATACTTCAGTTAAAAAAGAGATTGATTGGGAGGGGACAGTGCTTTTCTAATCAAAAGTAGGAAAAATATGTTCCAGGGATTCAGCCATCTCAGGCGATTTTCAGGGTTGACAACCGTAGAAAGCAGATGGCCTCAGAAACCCTGCTGGACACTGATTCCGAAATGTAATGCAAGGTCAATAGTGACATGCTACTATCCACAATGTACCAGAGTTCCAAGGAATGAATATGTCCGCTTAGCCTAGTTAGGGACAATGTTTTTTCTGTGCATTTTCTAAAAGTTAATGCAATCATGGCTTAAAATGGCTCAGAAAAAAGAAGTCATTTAATTTTCATTGGTTGATTCACTAGGAACTTCCACAGAATTCAGATCCTTTACTCTGGTCCTTCATGTTTTTCTCTTATGCTGAAAGTAAACACAGTCATTTGGGGTGATAGTCTATTATTTTCATTAGATAATATTTCAGTGTAATCAAAACTTTTGTAATGTAATTTTTTATTTTAAAAAATGTAGACAAATTATGCCAACCCAGGATTGTAGGTTTGAAAATATCTAGATGAACAGTTATGATGAGATTAGGGCTAATAGATGCTAACAAGACTCATCATTTCCAAAGAGCTCTTCTTTTATCTCTTAAGGTTTATCTTTGATGTTCAAAATGACCCCATTCAACATCCAAAAAAGAATTACATTTGCCAGTGAAATAGAAATCTGTTCATCAAGTGACTGTCATTATTGTCTTAGTGTGAAGTCATTTATTTGTCTTTTTCTAAAGTTATAGGCAAGATGGCAATAAAGTGTGTCAGTTTCTCCAAAAGAGGGTGGATCTGGTGTATTTCCCTCAGCAGTAAACCTGCAGATATGCTAGAAAGTTGGGGGAACCATGTAAATAGAAGGATCCACACATTAAGAAAGGTAGTTGAAGAGTTTATAATTCAGTCTTAGGATATTACGGGACACCCTAAAAAAATTCATTTGTTACTGAAAATTATGTAATGATCTTACCGAGATAATGGATGGAATTCTTGGTGTGATAGTACTGCGAGTTTAGTAAGCCATTTGACCTTCAGATCTCCCTGCTAAGGTGCTAGCAAACACCTACCACCCAATCCCCTCGCCCCCAGAACTGCATCCATTTATCAGTATAGAGATATCTGAGTTTTAGAGGCAGACACGTTGTGCTCAAGAATAGTGGTGCCATTTATGTTCTAGGTTAACCTTGAGAATTTTCCTTAACTTTTCAAAATTTCAATTTTCTCCTCCTTGAAATGGAAGGAAAAAAAGCATAATCTGTCCAAACAAGTCATAGACTGGTTTTAAGCTTGTAATGACACTCTGTGTAGATGGATTTTGTGAACTGTGAGGTATTTTACACAATCTCTTGAGTGTAATTATTTATATAAATAGTGTAATTATGTCCTATTATAGTCTCTTAGGTCATGAAAACTGATGTAATTGCAGGTAAAAAATATGTCTGGAATGAACAAGGTTAGATAGCACAGAAATGTGTTTAACAAGATTAGAAAAAATGTACCTCTTTAGGAAAGGAAAAAAGAAGAAATACAGTGAAATTTTATTGGATTCCTGACAATGGTACAAACTTCTCAATGATTATGGTGTGGGGGGGATTTAGTGAGATTGCCATAGTTGTGACAAAGTCCTTCTGGTGTTTTCTTTGAGGATGAAAAAAGATAAGACAGTTTTCAAAAAGTGTATCCTAAATGCTGACTTAGCTTGTGACCCTTTCAAAACATTTGTGATCACTCATTTTGATGGCCTTTCTGATGTGACTAAATCTTATGAGTTATTTTTATGAAGATCTTGCAAAGTTGCCAAATAACTAATTGTGGTGGAAAATAGCCAAGGAACAGGGTTCAGAGCAGTGTAACGTGGGAACTCTCTCCCTAGACTACCAGTTTTTAGCTTTCCCAATCATTCCAGCAATAATTTAAATTTGAACACATTTATGTATATTCTTTTATTTATTTTATAACTGTGTCATATACCTGCTTGTAATTTCCCTGTCTCTTGATGATTATTGTCTTCTCCTTGACATAGTTTTTAACATTAATTATCTTTGAGACTACTCATAGGACTAATGTAATATGGGCACAAGTATTCTTTCAGCTGTGGAGAAAAGCAGCAGTGTTCTGGATACAACTGAGTTCCTTACTCTATGTATACATTTTATAATTATCTTTATATTTACCAAACTGGATCTTTATACTGTTATGACAAACCACAAGAAGAAAGAAAACATCACCTTCCTTCACTTTAATTCATTTCTCAACCTTAACATTAAGTTTAATTATTACATCCTAGGATCGGTGTCAGGTCTGGATTTACTTGACACATGTGGAAAAAATTCTGTTCTAGTAGAGTAGTAGAATAAGAATGAGAGAGAAGGAGACAGAGGGGGACCGATACACACACACAGAAATTTCACTGGGCAAGGTTGAAGGAAGGGAGACCGCCCTACTTCCAGGATTCAAATGTATTTGGGACTCGCTTAGTTCTTTCATCCAGAACCCTCTTAAAAGATGACATCTCCAAGGAGTTCTGTTTTGTTCCCACATTTGGTTTCCTCATTACCAATAGCAGGTCACTTCAGATTATTGTCTGTCTTAGCTATCTCCTTACCCTTAAATCTGGCAACCCTGTTTGGCTGGACGTTTACTCACAAGGAGATGGGTAACTTTCAGGTGCTTGATTTGAAAACTGTTTTATCTATTCGTCCCCTACTCTTTATGTACACTAATTATATTAAACTTAATTTTCATTAAAGGTCTTAATCACTAGAGAATGTTTGTCTTGATGCAGCAGATGAAAGAACTTATTTAGAACAGGCAGTTTTTGTAGTCTGGGGGTGCCTCTCACCCTGCACAGTAACAGGATGCTATCTCAACATGAAGAACTGCAGCAGTTCATTTGAAGGCTCTACTTTCTGGTTAAGGATAGGGATAGAGTGTTGTTCACAGCTAGCACTTTAATTGGTCCAAGGTGATAGTAGACAGAACATAGAGGTGCAGCTCTCATACCTGAACATGTGACTGAACTGGTTTGTTGGGCCAAATGCTAATACTGTTCTGTTGGCACTCTATCTGATGGGGCTCAGCACACTAATTGCACCATTAATTAGAAGATTAGGCCATTGCAAATGGGGTTTTAAATGTTTTTACATAATTCTAACATTTTCCTTGGAATAAATTCCTAGAAAGAGAATTTCTATGTCAAAGGATATACACATATTAATTCATTCAATATATTTTGCAGCTGCATGCCAGAAAGATCTTAAAACATTTAAATTGATTGGTGTAGTGATTAATGTTTTAAAAATTTATGCTCCCAACAGTAGAATATGAAAGTTCCCAGTTCTTCTCTTTGACATTAGGTATTGTCTTCATCCCCTTCCCTCTTATGTATAAATACTGCCTTTCTTCTCTTTTTAATTTTAATTATTTTTATTACCCATTTATTGACCACTTTAATTTCCTTTATTGGTTACTTTTCAAACTGTAAGTTCATATTGAGGGCATATTATTTTCTCTTTCATATTCATTCTAAGAACTACTTATATATTTGCATCATGTATGTCACAAATACTTTTCCAGTGTTTGCTTTTAATTGATTATTTCCTTTGTTATTATGTGGGCTGTTCTAACTGTTAGGGAATTGCATTTATCAGTCTTTTACTTTTGGTTTTGCTTTTAGGCTCATACCTAGGTAGATAGTCTTCTCCATGGTAGAATTTAAAATGAACAATTATTTTTTAATCCTAATGAAACTTTAATTCTGATGAAAGCAGGAATCTAACTTTTTCCTCTCGATAGTTAGCCAGGTTTACCAGTACCATTTATTAGTGCATTTCTTTTACTACATTCTAGTTGTTTCCAAGTGTTTATTTCAGACTTATTTGTTCTGATAATATTATACTAAGTAGTATAGTGCTAAACTACAATAATATCTGATAGGTTATGTCAAAAACAAAAATAAAATGAAACACAACAGGCAGTAAGAAGGCCTTAAAATGAAAGAACTATCTCTTGTAAGAAGAAGAAGCAGGAGTATTAAAGATTTTGGGTGTGATTTCAAAGAGTATAAAGATTATCTACCAGAGGAATCCAATTCTGATTGAACTTCAGATTCTCTAGACTCTGTTGATCCAGTTAATCCTGCAACAACTGCCACTTCGACAGATTTGGAAAGCAATTTGATAGGCTACATAAAGCCAGCTTGTAATACCCAGGACCAAAATAACTACTGACTGACCAGACATTCAATTCAAATAGGTAACATTCATAAAAGTGATGCATACTTGACATAAGTTACTCAAACCATATATTTCATGACCAACCAGTGGTAATGATCTATTTCTGTCTATTAAGAATAATGTACTTCCAGTTGCTACGTGGTACCGGATATGTGAGTAGGCCCAGATTTACAGTCAAGGATTCATATTGTTACTGCTAGCATTTGTTCAGAGTGAAATTTTGTGACACAGTTAGTAGAAGCTGACTTTTAAAAGATTTCCGAGAGTTCGATCGGTAGCGGGAGCGGAGAGCGGACCCCAGAGAGCCCTGAGCAGCCCCACCGCCGCCGCCGGCCTAGTTACCATCACACCCCGGGAGGAGCC
>JAGFMF010011690.1:577815-592440 GCA_019455555.1 Galemys pyrenaicus | reverse complement strand
TTAAGTGCTTGCTTTTTGCCCGTTGACCAGATAACCAGAACTATCTGCATTGTCTATGCAGTATGGGGTTTTTATTATTTTTACCTAAAGATGTCTCTTTTTGGTAATGACAAACGTGTTTTTTAAAAAAAAAAAGAAAAAAAAGCCTGGTTTTTTCTCAATACACCTTTAAAGGTTTTTAAATTGTTTCATATCTGGTCAAGTTGAGATTTTTAAGAACCTCATTTTTAATTTGTAATACAAGTTTACAACTTGATTTTTTCAAAAAAGTCAACAAACTGCAAGCACCTGTTAATAAAGGTCTTAAATAATAAAAAAAACAAAAAACAAAAAACAAAAAAAAAAAAAAAAGATTTCCGAGACTTAGACACTACTAGGGTCTTAAGGAACTAAAGGTACCTATTTAGTGCTTATCTCCAAAAGGGGTGTATTTATTGCTTGCCATGGGCCTAACTTTTCACGACTTTGTTATTAAAAAAAAATCCCATTTACATAATGTAACATAATTTGAAAGCTATAAAATACTAATCCTATGTTTTTCAATATAACATGATCAATGAGATTGATTCTTTTAAATCCACCATCTATCTCTGCTACTTCAGATTAATAGGTTTAATCAAAACTTATAAACCCCATTGGGATATTGCTAACAAGTTAGTATTGAGCCTCTACTTGAATATTCCCAGAGTCAGAAGGCAACCCGCTCTGTTCCTGTTACTTATCAGATCAAAAGATCTCTCCCTGTAAATGCTGAGTGTGTCCTCTGGAGCCTACTACTCTGTTTGATGAGTCATTTCTTTATAAGTTTGAGGACAGCAAAGATGTCAAGCTGACCATACTTTTATTTTTATTAAATTTATTTTCTTACATCATCGTTCACTCTTATATAGTATTTGATTTCTCCCCCAAGGTCTAGTACCCTTAGTTCTCCCATCACTATAGCACCTATGATTCATTACATAGTCCCTTGTGCTCTTCTATGCCCTGCTCTGACTCCATTCCTTCCCCAACCCCCAAGGCAAGCCTCAGATTTAAAGTAAGTTGTATAAATCATCCTTCTTAATGCTGCAGCTGCCCCTTTCTGTGCACTGTTTTCATATCTTTCCTCAGGTTAGATCCCTCTCTGGTTCAGCAGAATCTCAGGTTTCAAGTCCATTACAAATTCTGAGTCAGGTTTAACCAAATATAGAGTATCTTGTGGTGAATAATTTTTTTAAAGATTTATTTATGCATACAAGAACTGGGGTACAGGCCAGAGGGGATAAGAGGATTCACCAGAGTCAACAGGAAACCAAACAGGCAGATCAACTGAAATGCACTGCTGAGGAGAGCAGCAGGTGAGGCAAAAGAGGTCTGCTGTGCCATGTGGGTCACCTCTCTGACATGGCATAGAATTCTTGCTGCAGTGGCTGTGGATGCTTCATAGCATGGTGCTTAACCCCTTGTGCCACCAGGGATACCCCTTGCAATAAATAATTTTTAAAAGCTGTATATATTTTTCCTTTAGTATTCCCAGGACCTAGCACAGAGTTCAACATATATTTAGTAAGTGCCTTTTAAATATTTGAAGGCAATAATGAATGCATAAGATAGTTTTGATCTTTCTTGTGACCATTTTAATGATTACATAAAAATAAACTGCTTTTTTCCCAGAACAAAATTCTTTTGCATATAAGCCCATATTCCTTGCAAGATATGGGAAACAATTAGGGAAGGTGAAATAAATTTCAGTCTGCTTAAAATTTGCTTAGGTAGTTTCATGAATTATACACAAGGTTATTCTATTTTTATTTTGGTTATAGTTCTGGGATCCAGAGCAGAGGTTTGGTCTGTAACAGCCTTAAGTATGTCACTAAAGAACATTTCACGTGGAAAGTTCCTGCAATGTCCCAGTGCTCAGACATTGGTCTTTTTTAATGTGCTGGTGCTAAATGATGTGCACCTCTTTGTTTAATGACCTGGCAGCTTGTATCCCAGCTGCAGGTTGCTTTTGTTAGTGTTTCTGCTGTTGCCAGAGGTGTTTCTGTTGGACCTGGCATCTGTTAGTGCACTTTCTCCAAAACTGAAAGTGAATTTAGGCTTTGTAGTGTCTGAAGGCCTGCTAGCTCTTTCCACCTCTGATTTTATTTTTGGCCCCAAATTGTTACTGTAATGAGGCCATTTTTAACTTTTCCCCCCAATTGATTTATTTTTCCTAGTGATTTTATTCCCCTTGCAACCTGACATTGTACATTTGTGCTTGAGTTTTACTAGGGATGCTTTCTATTAATATTGCATGCCTTCCCCAATCTCTTCTTCCTTTTCCCCATATTCCCACCTCGACTTCTTTTTCTAATTTTACTATAAAATTTCCTTTGCCCACAATGGGAATTGGACTGTTCACTACTTTACTTTCTCTTAAAACTACCTGAGTTAACATTTTAGGCTATTCCAGGCTAGACTGGCACTCTTCCTTAGGAAAGAGTAACTATAATGTAAGAGAACACTGCAGAAACAAGTGATAATCTCAAAAGTTTTATCTTTTTATTTTTTGTTTTAAAAGATTTTATTTATGCATAAGGGAACTGGGGTACAGGACAGAGGTGTGGAGGGTGAGAGGATTCACCAGAGACAGAATGGGAACAGAACAGGGATAAGTAATGAAATACACCGCTGAGGGGAGTAGCAGGTAAGTCAGGAGAGGTCTGCAGCTCCATGTGGGTCACCTTCCTGGCTGGGGATCAAACTTATGCTGCAGTGGCTACAGATAGCTTCATAGTGTTGTTCCTTAACCTCTTGTGCCACCAGGGAGACCTCTGAAAAGTTTTATATGAAGTTTAGGGATCATAACCTGGATGAATGCATTGGAGTATTATGTTGAAGATGTACATGCCTATAAAGCAAACATTCTACTAAGATGGTATCTTTATTTAGGGAAGGAGGTGATGATAAAGATTATTGTGACAGCTAAAGCCACTGTAGCTGACTCGGTTCCACTTGTGTCTTCATTCCTGATACTAAATGATCTGAGGAACACCCTTCTTAAGTACTTGGCATCTCCCTTCCATTAATTTTTCCTCCCAGATTTGATTCAATAATAGAAATGAGAATTCAGGAATCAGTTTCTACCTTTTGCCTTCCTCTTTAGCTTCTTACCTTCACACTCTTTCCAGGGTTTTCCTAGCATGTAGTGTGGTGAAAGGGAAGTCACACTGGCTTGAGTTGACACATGTATTGGGTTTCTGGCTGTAGCACCTAAAAATATGAGAACCTGGGCCATTTAATTAATGTCTCTGAGTACCTTTTCTTCTAGGGCCTCTCAGGGAGCCAGGGATTAAGTCTCAGCTCTATTGCCTGGAAGGTCTGAGTTCAATAACCTGCTAGGGCACTAACCCACATAAAGCAGAGCAGACCTCTCCTGTATCACCTGCTGCCCTCCTCAGCAGTGTATTTCTGTCAATCCACCTGTTCTGCTCCCCACTCTATCTCTGGTGAATCTGCTCACCACCACCCCACCACCCCCCAAACCCTGCACCAGTTCTTCTTTGCCAAAAAAAAAAAATTTTTTTAAAGATTTCCCCTTTCATTTATTTCCATAACTTCATAGTAAAATCAATAGTGATAATAGTGATAAAAGGAAAACTATCAGAAGGAAAACTTCCTTCCAAAGCCTACAAGTTCAATTAGTATTTTACCACAAATTGAAATAAAGGAAAAGTATTAATTTTAGCACATCTTAATTTGAACCCTAAATTGACTCTTTGTGAGTCAGCTAAAATCTTATAAATTACAAGTTGAACCCTAGAAGGAGAGAAACACATACTGTTCTATGGAAAGTGAGCCTTCAATTAGAGGGAAAAATAATTATTCTGATGCTTTTTATCTTAAGTGAGTATGATTAATCTGTTCTTTAGAAGAAGCCCTTCCAACCTTGTCAGAATAGGGCCTTGTGAATTTTACTGCAAGACTGAAATAATAGATTAGTAAACTTGAACTCACTGATGTTGATAATATTAATCATAAATGACATTTACTAGTATGTGAGGGGAAAGAGTAATTTTACATATGTATTAGGTGATTTTAAAATAAACATCCATTTGGACAAATTCACCTTTTCACTCAAAGATTTATTAGGTTGAGAAAGATTTGCATAGATTAGACTTGAAGAATATTTGCATTATTTTTACCATATTCAAATGAGTGTTTCACTTTTGCTCAAAATGTTTAAAAGAAAACAAAATTCTCATGATTACATGTGAAAGACCATGGAACTTAGAAATAATCAAGGATGCAAGATAAGTTCTTAGCTCTGCTAAGTTTCAAGTCAAGTTCTGAAGAGCACAGGAGGAACAGGTGGTTGTAAGCAGCCTCCTCACCCGAGATGGACAAAGCTGAAATCACATTAAAAGGGGAATGTCACATGACAAAGAAGACAGTCTGTGTCTCCTAGGGCAGGATATCAAACACATCACTGAGGGCACCTTTAACAATTCTGCCAATGGTCCCTAGTCAACCATTTTTACAGAGCTGTGTATTCACCAGTGATATTTCCTTAGGAACATCTTATAATTTAGCTAAATTAGTGTCAGGTTTAAGAGAGGGGCTATGGTGAAATATGCACAAAATGGGAAATGATGGCACAAAAGGGGAGCAGAAAATGCTAAACTACTTTTGCCAGCTGTTACCCTTGCTCCTTTTATGCCCTTATTTCCCATTTTCCACACTTTTTTTTTTTTTAATGAAAATGCACATTATAATAGACTAGTGACTAAAGATGTTCTGGTCTGTAGAGTGTAAACACTGTAGGAAATATGTACTAATCGCCATAGAATCACCTGGAATGTATACCACCTCACACACTGTCATCAATCACTATTATATAGTAAATGGATATAGCAAAAAATTAGAATCTTCTTAAAGCATGAATATTCCCTAGGAGAAAGTGATAGCATTTTTAAATGAGGTAGCTTTGGGGTGACCGTGCTTTATGGACTGTTAACTACAGGTAGAGTTAGAAAGCTATACCAATCATCTAAAAATGTCAAATTTAAGAATATCTAAAATGGTGATAGGTAAATAGGTTCTTTAACCTTCTTTAACCAATATTATTTTTGTAAGGATATAATTAGCTAGTACATAGGAAAAAAGCTCAAAACAGAATAAATACAAATATTATCTACTACTATTGCAAGTAAATTTAAATTGCTAAGTCACCACACCCCAATAAATTAGGATTTGAAAGTGGTAATGCATTTCCCTTAGCCTTCTAATTAATTTCCATATGAGATCTATCTATAACACTCTAAAAGAGCTACATAGGACCTGTCTCTCTCAGTTTCCAAAAAGCATTAAGTATTCTACATAAAAATACAAAATACTATTCTAAGTTCCCCTGGACTTTCCTTTTAATCTTAATAACATTTTAAAAATTTTATTTATATGTATTTTTACATTATTCTTCACTTTTGTATGCTTTCTTCTCTCAGGCGCAGTCCCCATAAAATTCCTACCACCCATTTACCCATATGCCATCACCATCGTCCCTTGTGTTCTTCCCTCCCCTGTTTTAATCCCTTTCCCTCCCCCTGCAGAATGTCTCTGCTTTATATTTGCAGAATGTCTCTGCTTTATATTTGCCTGCTAATTTTGTTTTTATTTATTATAACTGTATGTTTATTCCTGATCCCTTATTTGATTTCCCTACATTTCTCCTATAAGTTAAACAACCCAATGTTTTTCTTTTTCCTTCTGGCTTGTTTCACTGAGCATAATCCTTTCCAGCTGCAGATGGCATGAGTTTGTTTTTTTGATTGCTGAGTAATATTCCACCACGTATATATACCCATCATAAACACACACACACACACACACACACATCTTGATCCAGTGATCTATTTTGGGGCATTTGGATAGTTTCCATATCTTACCTATTCTTTCTATACATTTCTATGCAAAAACTGGGAGATGTTGTGGTACCTGATCAAGTATGTAGGAGTTTCAGGTGATGTTCTTTTCATTATGTAGGTATTACTCACCAGCGTGCTTCCTCTTTTAAGGTGGAATTAGAAACCTTTACTGACATCTTTATTTAAACCAGACTGATTTGCCTGAACAAGTGCTCTGCAAAATGCCATGGATTGTAATCACATGTGTCTGGCATGTGATCTCAGTCTCAGAGCACAGTGGGTACAGCAGCTAGACATGAATAAAGCATAGTAATAACCTAGCCAACTTTGGTTGAATATTTACTGTGTATAAGGCACTGTCCTCCCCATAGTATACCTTATCACCAATCGAAGGAATACCAAAAGGAAGATATTATTATTAATCCTGCTTTACATATGAAAAATATCAGGCTACCATGTTTGAACAATATTCATTCCCATGACCAACTGCAAGGTGGAAGTAGAACACAAATGATCTGATTACAGAAACACATCCTTAGCCATCATTTGTTTCACTTTTTTCCTTGTGGCCTTTAGACACTGAGTGTTTGGTCTATTTGTCTATAACCTACTTAAGTATCCCTTATCCATATATTTGTTTTATCTGGCTCCTTAGACAGAGAAAATAAACTGTTTATCATTTCATGGTATAAAGAGTCCACTACAGTGTTAACCAAAAGCAAAACATGAAAAATAAAATTCAGGCTGTATATTTTAACCTTGAACCATTGATAAAGCAGATACAGTCTGTGCTTTAATGTATTTTATCCTGAAGGTTCTTCTTTCAAGAGAAGCTTTATATAGATAAGCAATTTTAAACAATGGAATAATAAGTAGGCAGATGATATTTTTAGGAAAATCTTCTCTATTTAATACATGGTATTCAGTTTAGATCCAAATGAATTATATCTGACATAATTTACAATTAAGAGACTTGAAAGTAATTAACTTAAATAGCCCTTGAATATTAAGTAATATAGTACAGTGCTTATAATCATAGGCTCTGATGTCAGGCAACTTGGATTCAAATCCCAGATTTGACTGTTTTGTGCAGCCTTGGGCAAATCACTTAATTTGTCTAACACCTTTTTTCCTTCTTCATACAATCAAAATGATTATATATCTATTTCAAAAGTTTGTAGGAGCTAATAAAAAAAATTGTGAAGATCTGAATTCAATTCCTGTATCATAATAAACATTTAGTACTATCTATTATTAGTTTGGAAGATTTTAAGTTAATGGTAAGTCTAATGTGTCAAAGGTATTAGTTGTTCCAGGAGTTTATTTCTTCTTAGGATATGAGAATAAGGAGCAAATAAACCCTCAGGAGGGACTGGCTGAGAAGTAGAAAGGAAACCAGAAGTTTAGGAAAGAGAGCATATTTGTCAATGTTTTCTGGGGAAATCAAACCAATAGAAAGTGTAGTTGTATATAAAGAAATTTATTATAGGAATTGGCTCAGATGTTCCTGGAGAATGGGAAGTCCTACCATCTTCCATTTACAAGCTGGAGAACCGATAAAGCTGGTGATATAATTCAGTCTGAGTTCAAAGATATGAAAACCAATGATATAAGCCAAATTCCAAAGATCTAAGAATCTGGAGACAAATGGTCTAAATACTGATTCGACTCTGAAGACTTGAGATCTAGAAGTGTCAGTGTTCTAGGGCAGAAGCAGAGGGATGTCCCAGCTCAATTAACAAATTAGCCTGCCCTCTGGGGTTTCTTTCTATTTAGATCATAGTGGGGTAGATGATGCCCATCTACATTAATGAGAATATCTGCTTTATTCAGTCTATAGATTTAAACATTAATCTCTTCTGGTAACACCCTCTCAAACACACTCAGAAATAATGTTTTACCAGCTATTCCTTAGCCTAATCGAGTTGGCACAAGGAACTATCCATCACAAGTCTACTTTTCATTTTGGCACCCAGATACATCTCCCTAAACTATACTTAATCTTCAGATAAACAGAATAACAAGGTCATAATTCTACTTAACATCATACAACTTCATGCATACAAATGAAAAATCACTAATCTCTTCTCCACAAATGACGAAATGTCCTTAGTGATGTTTGTCTTGATATCCTATAATTTAAATACAATAATAGAAAGTTAACAATACTTAGAACATGAATATAGTCACCACATTTTATATTACACTATAATGGAATAAGAGGAAAGAAAACAAAGATTGCTTAATTTGTTATATAAAACATATATATTCATAATATAATACACATGTATTCATAATAATACATATGTAATCATAATAAAATGAGGGGCAGTATGCATGACAATTACAGCCCTTATTTCTATAACTGGTTCATGATTGCAGCTGGTACTTATAACTACATTCTTCTATTATTTATTCTTTATTCCCTTTGCTTTGAGCAACACCTCAACCTTTCACGTTTTTTTATCTATGGAGTGACCCAAACTTCCTCCTGAAGGGTCTGTGTCATTAACAGTTCTGTCTGGGTTGGTTGTTGTAGTTTTCCATTGACTTTAATCACATGGCTGATTAATATTAGCAGATGCCCTAAGGAGCCACTTATAATTTGAACATGCTCTTTCCTGGTCCATTGGGGGGACAGCAGTCCAAGAGGTGAGGATCGACCATTTAGGGTGTGAGAATAAGGATCAGTCATCCTATCTAATACCATAATTCTGCATTTCTCTGTCGATTCACATGTATTAGGTACCAAGAGTGGCCAGGTGGCAGTCATAACTTCTAATTATAGGGAAACATTGTTCTGTCTCTTGGTGGAAGCACTTCTCCTTCTGGAATTAATATAGTCTCATTTCCACCCCTTTATTCTTGGACTTGAGAATCCTGGCTGTCAGAGAAACACCTCCACACAGAGGATAATTCAAAGTATACACGGTCTTCTGGAAAACCGTGCTCCAGTCCTATAAGGCAGTGCCACAGAGATAGCAGATAACAGTCTTCTAAAGACTGTTTTCCCCTTCTGTCAAGCTGATGGCTTCCAAATGGTGGAGACCATGGTAAGACCAGTGAATGCGGTAGGCCTGGACACTTCCCACACTTCTGCTCGGAAGCGAGTTCCTTGGTCAGAACAATGCTATGTGGGGTACTTAGAGAAAAAAAAAAAAAAAAAAGAAATTGACAGCACCAATAAAAGGTGAGGTCAAATATGTCCATTGACTTGGGTGGTTATGGGCAACTTACAAACTTTATCTGTAATGGATAAATGCACTATCAAGTGTGAATGGTGATAAAAGTTGTTTCACTTGAGAAGGAAGAGGGCCAGCAGCTAAAGGAATCAAAGGAAATTTTGTTTTATTGTTACTGTTAGTAGATTTTATTTTTCAAGTAGGAAAAAATGCCTGCTGAGTGGCAAAGGAGTACTAGTAAAGTGGGGGAAGGGAGGCAGCAGCAGCAGAAGGCAAAGGCCTGGGGCCGGCTGCTTGTTTCAGGGCTCCACCCCTTCTATACTGCCTGCGTGGATCAGCGGTGGTGCGGGGAGCAGGTATGGAAAATGCAAAACGGAATTCTGCCATAAATATTCAATATCCTGGCAGTCCGCTGAACTTGAATGAGCAGCATGGTCTTGGACTCATCTGTGATATTAACGTTATTGTGGCCAAACATTCCGGGCCCACAGGATTATTCTTTCACTTGCAATGCGTGATCCTATCAGCTCTTCTCAGATGCCGGGCAAGTTGTTGAATTGAACTTTCCAAGACCATAGATATTTGCTGAAATTCTCACTTATATCTATTGTTCTAAAGTTATTGGTGTTAGATTTACAGAGTAAGTAAATTAAATCAGGGCAATTATTTGGACTTAAAATTATAGGGGGCTTAGTGTTCTGTTGTCACAAGTTAACAACATCTCAGGTACAGTTCAAGATGGTAATGCAGAAACCTTAACTCCTGGTTTAAGTAACAAAAACCTTGAACTACGAAAGTAAAAAATGAAACCCAAGATAATAGGGCCACTAACATGCCTGTTATAACAGCTTCATTTTCCTAAACTGTTGAAGAATATGAAACAAAAATCACCATTGTTATCAAGTCAGATGATAATGATGATGATGATGGTGATGATGTTCATGTCATTTTCTGCTTAGAGTTTCTGCTGGCAAAGGTGCCTTTGCCCAATACAATGCAGTGGCCCAGATCCAGTGTAACTCAGGCTCTGATGCTGTTTCACATGTTGCATCGTCAGCAAATATCACATTGATGCAGAACTTCCTACCTCTCTGAATCAGGCAAGTCTGAGCCAAACAAAAGGAAGTGAAAAATTGCTGGAATCTGAGGCTCAGACACATCTGTCTCCCAACATTATTTTGTTAAATCAGACACCACTTTTGCCACCAGAAGTCAGTTCTGCACTTCCAAATCCTGTGTCTCCTTTAGTCTGTTTCCTTATGCAGAATCAGCAGAAACCAAACAGTACTGTTTTACTAAGAAATATAGCCAATGATGAGGTGGGAGAGAAAATAACACATGATGAAGGCCACACTATTGACTCCAGTCCAGAATGTGAATAGAGTAACTTATCTTTAATACCACAGGTTGATATCCCCCAAAATAACACATTTGATGTGTCATTGATACAGAAGTTGAAGATTCCTGCACCTTCGTAAGAGCCTATTTCCCTTTCCAATTTTTAAAAAAAATTCAGATAAAACTACTGGAAACAGAAAAGATCCAAGTTTAGATTCAAATCATCTATCAGAGGGTAGGAAGATCATTAACTTAAATAAAACTACAGAAATTGAAGTCTTGTCAGTGGGTTGCAAAGTTTATGCAAATACTGGTGAGTATTCTATTGACATACTGATGCCTGTCAAAGATAACCCTCTTGAAGGAGAGGCCAGACTGGAGAATGAGATATCAAAAACAACTGTAGTGAGATGACAAATGTATTAAGGTAAAACATGGTGATAACTGTGAGATAATAGTAGATGGAAGGATCTATTATATCTATAATGTATGCAAAAGGTCATGTCTGTATGACAAACTTGCAGAGACATTTTAACAGTCATTCTTGGAAGAAGTATCCTTGCCATTACTGTGAGTAGGTATTTCTTCTTGCGGAATTTTGCACACAGCATGAAATGCATCACACAGAGGAGTGAGGGTATCAATATTTGACTTGTGGCAAATATTTCATAAACTTATCAGTTTATTGATGGGGGCCACCTAACTATGACGTGAGGTAAAGGCCCATCATAGGGGAACTGCCCTGAAAAGTCAGAGGTTCCAAAGTTGACCCCCTTCGGACTCCCTTTTGTTTTGGCTGATTTAATAATTAAAATTTTAAAAATTACAAAAAATGTGTTTGCTGGAATATCATCCATAAGGTGGTTGTATGATTGGCTCTTTTATTAAACAAAGTAATTAGTTGCCATGCATTTTGATGATGTACTGCCAATTGGCTGATATTATAATACAAACTCTAAAATTAGATTATTAGGAAAAATTTTTTAAACTCAAACATTTTTACTATGGGCTACAAGCCTCTGGAAATCTAAGCCAGACCTGCAAGACAGCCATTTTTTGCGTATTGGCCATATCTTGCATCTCGGCCATAACCTGTGAGACTGCCATATCTCGCATACCTGCCTTCACTAAGTGATGCCTTCCTGCATTACTCTTTGTAAATAAATTTATGACTTTGCTTTTTCAAAAGGTGGGCTCTACATTTCCTCAGGTGAAAATAAGTTGCAGGATACCTCCTCCCTTCCCTTTTTTTTTTTTGATCTTTTGATCTCCTTCCCCCTTTTGTTGTTTTGATCTAGTACAAGAGATAACTCAGCATACATTATCAACTGAAAGACAACTGAAACCTGTGATTCCTAGTGAAAGCCAGATGAAAGGGTGCAGATACTATTCAGATGTTGATTTGGGTACCTTCTTCCTGCAAGCCTACAGAAAGAATGCTGACACCAATTTAACCTTAAGCTAAGAATTCATCTTAAAAGTTCAGAGTGAAAATAGAATAGTTATGATTTCATGAAACTAGTATACCTGCCATAATATAAATTAACCAATCAAAATAACTAACACTAGTAGATAGATGCTGTCTTGATTTTATAATCTATGTTAGCTAGCCTGGCTGAAGGTCACATGACCCCAAGCTGCTCTTAGAAGGTCATTGTTAAGTTCCTGATCAATGCATGTGTTCATGTAATCCTGCCCCTTTCTCCTTAATGTATAAATAAAGGCCTGCTGAGACTTTTTCAGCAAGGATGAACACCAAACCCTGACTCATGTTTTGAAACCCTGAACCCCCTCACTCGCCGACTTCTGTTCCATCCTTTGGGGACCTGGCCTTCTGTCGTAGCTGGTGTTTGGCAGTTTATGTCTTTACATATGAAGTTGGTTCATAGCCAAGATCCTTTTGGAGACTCAAAGCTCTATCATTCACATCCATGTAGATCTTTATAGATCAGACAATATGCATACCTTTTTGATAGGTCAGGTGCTGTGCCTGGAATGGAGGATGCGGTATTGTGTAGAAGATTGAGAAAGAAAATCCAGTAGGGAACATCTACTCTTAGAACAAGGCAATGACATGGGGAGATATTTTGATTCAGCAAGAGAATGATCCAACTTTTAAACAGAATGTAACAGATGGCAGTACTGAGTTTGAATTGAAAATACTAAAATCTTATTGAACTCCTTTGAAATATCAGAAAATTTTGTTTTGAATCAAGGGGAAGGGGCTTCAGAAGACAAATGAAGGTGAAAATAAGTTGCTGTGACGGACCACGCATCTAAAGGTAATCTAGTGTGATTATTGATTTTTTAGAAACAAGATTGAAAAATTCTCCCCTATCCTCAAGTATCTGTTTAAGTAGGTACTCTAAGCTCACATAAAGAGGTTAAATTGGGAAGAAACAAAACAAAAGGCTTGGATTTTCCTGAGTAAAATTTGAAGTAGTCTGAATGTTCTTTGAAAATAACTGGAGTAATTAGCATGCTCTAGTATAGCTTACAAATTTACAAATTTCGCCTTCCATGTTAGTGCTTTACTGCTGAATTATCAATTTTGTTAATATAGATTCTATAAATGTGTGTTGTGTCTCGTATATGACGTACAAAGATAAACAGAAATTTCTAAAGTTCTTCTGGAAATTTTCAGAATGATCTCATTTTCTTGTGTATCCTGTTAGTCTAAGTGGAAGCAGCTTCCTACCTCTGTCATTAAAATGACCATGCAGATCAAATACCTCATGTCAAGAATGCCTTAGTTTTAGTTAATTAGAATGAAATCTTGCTTTTATTGGTATAGTCTAGAAAAGACTTGGTAGAAGGACTACTGTGTATGTAAATTTCTCTATACCTTTGTAATGTCTCTTGTGGATATAAATATTGATGGAAAACAAATCTCTATAATACAGTTAGGAGATAAAAAAATTCTGTCATTTGTTTTGAATTCTGTGCTCTTGCACAGAATAAAAATAAATGGAGATTTCCTTTTTGTTCATTATGGGGTTAAAGATTTTTGCCCTATGACATTTTTCAAATTTTGAATCTGAATTTTTCAAATTTTGAAAACTGATAATAGGTATAAATCTTTATAAATGATAGATTCCATAAATGATACTCTTATATGTTTTGGGAGGAGGCTACTAGCATACATTTTTAAATGTTATTATTTAGAGCCCACTTTTTATTTGAAACAGTTGAATTAGTGATCTACAAATTGCTGCAAAAGAATAGTATAGCAACAGAAAATATATATGGAATATTATGTAGGCTTGTTAACTTCCATTTATCTTGAGAACAATAAAACCTATATTCCTTTTTTAAAAAACACATGTAAGCATTTAGAAAATAAAGCAGAAGTTGAAGTCCTAGTACTAAAAGGAAGATTAGTACAAATATGTAACATAGTATTTGTAACAGGATTGGATTGTTAAATTTCTGTAATTTTGCAAAGCCAAAAAAAAACCAAAACTAGTAGATATTGAAAAAGATTGTTGTGCATAGTAATTAGTGATTTTTAATCTTAAGTATTTCCTCATTCAGCATTAATGTTTTTTCTCCTTAACCATGTATTTTTTTAAAATTTTTTAAAATTTCTGTTTCTTAACTGATCTTAAAGCTTTAATCCTAACTTCTCATGTACACATTCCTCTTCTGATAACTAGATTTGAAGATAATGCATTAGCTAGCATTGAGTTTGTAACTGAGGGTAGGAGGTGTCAGTATTTACAGTAAGAGAAGGAAGAAGAAAAATAATGCAATCCTTTGTATAACTAGGCTAGAGTACCACATGCCTATTTGGCTATTTGTTTCCTCTTTCTGAGTCTAGACCTACAAACCATCTACTCATTATAAAGTTTAAAAATTACCTTAAACTTGAGACTCTATGATCTTTAGAATCATAATTTCAGTGGAAATCTAGGTTTTATGAATGCTGTTGCACCAGTTAGATAAAATTATTGCTGCAATTTTGAATGCTACTGATGCCAGCTGATACTCCACATCTTCCTGGAGTAAGTGCTAGGTAAATTTGTTTGTTTCATAAAAGCTGATACTCCACATCTTCCTGGAGTAAGTGCTAGGTAAATTTGTTTGTTTCATAAAACATGGTAGTTTCTGCAAGGCTACTATTGTTACAGGGCAGGGAGAGGAGCACCCCAGAACCCCCAAGCCTGCCCTCTCTGAATGGGTTCTGCCATCCGCCGCATTAAGACAAACATATAAAACCT
>JAGFMF010011690.1:541382-577765 GCA_019455555.1 Galemys pyrenaicus | reverse complement strand
AGTTTCTTCACATGTCCCTCTGCTCCACGTGCCCCATCCAGGTCTCCTTGCTGTTCTCCATCTTCCTTTCTTCTCTCTTCTCTTCTCTGCAGAAATCTTTTTTTCCTCAGCTCCACCCACTTAGGGCAGAACCAGGATATTTGGAACTTCCCCTTTTCCTGGGACCAGTTACACTATGACAAATCAGGAATTAATCCTATAACAGAAAATGTATCTATCCTGAAAAATATGAATTATTTGTTGCTGCTGTGTTGCTTATAAATTGTGAACATAAAATTGAAGTTCTGTTCCAACTGAAGGTATCTTCTGCAGTGTTTTGGGATTTTATTTGTATTTTTGCCATACAACTCTTATTTGTGTCTGGATCTTTGATTTTTCTAGAAGTTTCTTATATCTGAAATTCAGAATTCACATGGAATATTCCTTTAGTTCTAAAAACCCTTCACTCCTAGTATTTATTGGTGAGAAATTTGTGTCAAGACACTGTTTAAAACTTATGGGTTTTTCCTATTTTGCACTTTGCTTTCTGGCTATTGATCCTTTTTCCCCTTTAGGCTGCCTTTAAATTTGCCCCTAAGCTTAATTTCCTGTGAATATTCTGGCTAGAAGATGTTTGATATAGTGATTTATTAAAATAGACGACAAAAATGAAAATGCTGAAACTAACCAAGGGTTTTTTTTTTTAAAGATTTTATTTATTTATGCATACAAGAAGTGGGGTACAGGCCAAAGGTGTAGGGGATGAGAGGATTCACCAGAGATAGAGTGGGGAACAGATCAGGCAGATCGACTGAAATACACTGCTGAGGGGAGCAGCAGGTGAAGCAGGAGAGGTCTGCAGTGTCATGTGGGTCACCTCCTTGGTCAGGGATCTCAGGAATTCAAACTAGTTCTGCAGTGGCTGTGGATGCTACATAGTGTGGTGCTTAACCCCTATGTCATAAGGGATACCACAAGGCCTCTATATTTTAATTTAAAGAAAAAAATAAATTATTAAGGAATAGATTAGAGTGGTGACTCTCACTTTCCACTTGTCAAGGCCCCCTGTGTTATTCTTAACCCCTTGTCAATGGACTTTTTATTCTGAAAGATTTTGTTCAAGTTACATTTATTTAGTACAATTCATTCTGTCACTTCTCTTTTAAAAATGTAAATGCTAATATGATCTTATCAATATGAGAAAAAACGTTCACAGAGGTACATGATACAGTTATTGAACTTGGATTTGCATTTGCATTTACCATTGTGAAGTTGATGGATGCTGTGAATCCATAAAGGGGCTGGTATTGGAGCCTGGGTGACTGCCCAGCTCCTCATCACCAGGCAACATTGCTGCTTACTGCTCTTCATTAACCAGTTGATGAGTCTTGTAAGAGATTTACAAATTTTGGCTTTTCTGAAGTTCATGTGCATTCAAGGTTAACGTTAATATCCTGACTATGCTATATAAAAAATTTTAAAGTTTATTGGGGTGTGTGGGAAAGAGAATTTCTGCTAAGAGCTACACTCTGAATTTCAAAATTTAATTAAGAATATATCTTAATTGATCATAGCATATCAGTATATATTATATAATATAATGTGTTCATAGAGAAGAGTTACCGAACTGCTTAGCTCACCTTGGAGCCAAAGATGTGATGTAACCCCACCCAAAGCAAAGAAATGTGACATTTTAATTAGCCCATACAGTTTCATTATGGACAGAAACATGATTCCTTTTTAATTTTTAAAATATTTGAAGAAACTTATGATTTCCATTAATATCTTTGTGAGCACTTAAGTAGTGGGAGACTTCAGCTTGGCAAAAAATTTCTTTCATTAGGATCTGATTAGCATTTTCTGAATCAATGGAATGATAATCTTTTATCATTGGAAAAGTTCAACTACTTCACAAGTACAACTATTTCTTCATTTAGTACCAATTAAATAGTTCAATAGAAAAGCAATAAATCACACAAATTCAAATTTGGGCATGAGAAAATGGAACATGGGTCACATGAAGATGTACTATGTATAGGAAGGAAAGATAAAAAGGCAATGACAGGTACTTGGAGTTGGTCATCCATTAGTGTGATAAAGTCTGAATGGAGGCAAAGTATTACTGTCACCATAGTTAAACTATATAAAAGAAGATCAAGAAGCTGAGGTCATAATGCTCCAAAGAAATTCTAAACTGAATAAAGGAAACCATTACTATTTTATATTTGGGAGTCAAACTAACATTCATTATTATTTGGCATGAGATGCATGCCAATAATGCTGGCTGAGACAAGGGAATCTTCATATTAGAGATGGAATATTGTGCCACATTTCAGAGGTAATTTTAGGTCACCAGTTTCCAAGTCAAATATCCACACTTCAGAAAGACTGCTTATGGCACAGGAATGTGAGATTGGGGGAAGGGTCTACTAAGTCTCCAAACCCTATCAGGGCTCCTCCATTAGTCCTCACTTCAAATTTACATTTCTTTCTGTGTGGCTCCAGAAGGCTGGAGTGAAAATCTGCCTGCTAATGACAACTCATTTAGCAGAATGACAGTAGTTTGATGTTCAGAGGGAGTGAAGCAAGCATTGCCTGATGCATGTTATAGACTCTTTTAACAGCCTTGCTGCAAGAGAAGCTTTGCCACAATAAACATTAGAATCAAATGTGAGCTATTAATGAAGGAAAATCTCTCACCACCAAATAACAGCCTAAAAAGATGTGTATCAGAGAGAAGAAGAAAACTTTGAGAAATGGTATTTGCTCTATCCTGGTCTAGTAGGTGATTGATTGCTAGGATATTCAAATCTGGGGTGGCCATGCAGTGGGAGTTTTGGACCACAGATACATCAACATAAATCCTTATTTGCATTCATTTAAGAATTCGCAGAGCCAGTTGTCATAGGCAATATGGCTCTTTTCGGCTGTCCATCTGTGAGCAAGCACACTCATACCAATAGCATTTGTGTGATTTAGAATTAGATAGCAGCAAGTCTGGATTCTGAATAGCTTTATGTAAACTTTAATAAAAATGTAAACATGGATTCTATAATATCATTCTGGCTACCGCATTTGATTGATTTTTGGATGAGATTTTGGAGATGCTTGATTTACTTTTTTTTTTTGCCCATCAAGAAGAACTGGAGTTGAAAGGATGGTGATTACTGATATTTCTGCTGCTCAGCTCTGCTCATTAAAGTGATTTGATTTGTAAACAGAACCCCATTTTGTTTAGCTGCTTGAAAGAGAACTATTACAAGGCTTTTACAAAATGTTAAAAGAAAAATCGTTATTCAAATTTTATTTCTCAGGGAAGAGTGATTTGTTCATGAATTCATACTTTGGTGAAAAAAATTTGGTTCTTTTTTAGACCTCTGATTCTTCTTTGTGGCAATGCATAGTTGGTTGCATGAGCATAAACAAATGTAAAACCACATACTGAGAGACACTACATTAAGAAAGTGAAATAAATTCAATATGCAGTCAGGAAATACGATTCTCTGTCACTCTCTGAAGGAAAGGATAATCTGCTTCTTGTGCCAGAGTCCTTCTGGCATAAAAAGTCTTTGAATCCATCTTTGGGCTGTTCATTACTTCTCTTGCTCAGAGTCCTCATTCATAAGTCTGAGAAAATTAGGTGTTTTTGATGTCGTTTTGTTACAGGGCAGGGAGAGGAGCACCCCAGAACCCCCAAGTTTGCTCTTTTTGAATGGGTTTTGCTATTTGTTGCATTAAGATAAACATATAAAAATTTTAATGGAAAGGAACTTTAATATAATTAGTGAATAATACAGAAAGGATAAAGAATATAGTTATTAAATTAAGCCTTTAAAGTTACTTATTTTTTTGAGGGTAAAAGTTTAGTTAAATAGGATTGGTTTAAAGCAAGGTTTAAAAGCCTGTTACATGTTTAAAGGGCTTTTTAGTAGTGACTTATAGAAAAGGGTTAGAAAGAGTTAGACAAATTTGGGAGGAAAAGAGCAAAATTAAAATTAAGATGAAAGCTGTTATTGTTAACCTCCCCACGGGTCTTTTATCTACATCTGTTCCAAGTAGTTTAAGACTAAAAAGCAAGTGCAGTTTTTTTACGTGTTTTTTTGCTTCACGTGCCTTCGCTGCTCTCCATCCCGCTTCCTTTTTTCTCCCTTCTTTCTGTCCTCCTCTCTGCAGAATCTTCTTTCCCTGCTCAGCTCCACCCAGCTAGTGTGGAACCGGGATTCTGGAACTTCCCCCTTTCCTGGGGACGACCCTGTTACAGTTTTTTGGAATCAGTGGGTTTGGAGAGAGGGGTTCTTGGGTTCACTCTGGGAAAGGTTTCACCAGAGGTTCTCCCCTTTAGTGGCACCTGATGAATTCTCCAGGCAGAGACGTTAGCTATATTTCTCTACAAGGCAGAGATGTTAGTATATTTAAAGAACAGATTTATTAGGAAAAGGTACAAAAGAATAAAGGACACTTGCATAGACACAAGTGGGCAGACAGAGCTGCCCCAAAATGGATAGGTTTGCTGAGATGCCTGCATGGTTGCAGGCAGGCGGCCTTGAGGAAAGCTGCCTCTGCTGAGGGAGGTTGGTGAAGAGAAGCATGGTACTGGCCATGGGCAGGCAGGAAGGCTGCTGACTTGCAGAGGAGGGAGTTGGTGAAAAGAAGCACCTGCATACAGGTCGGCAGAAGGACGGCTGCCCTGTGCCAGTGTAGAGACTGCACTGATAATAAATAGTCTTCTTCTCTTTGGGAGGGGCTCACTCCTCCCTGGAGTGGCTTGCTTGTTGACTTTGATTAAACTATGCAGAATTTGAAAGGAACAGGAGAGTCTATCTACAATGGGCTCAGTCTCCATATCTTTACCTTCAGGGCTGAGCTCCAGACAAAACCTACATTAGTCTGATACCTGCTTGGATCTAATGCTTCTTGATTTAGGCATTGGAGCCTAAGGATCTTAGTTTCTATGGATGGTTGATGGCTATGCTAATCTTTCTACCCTCACCTTGTGATGAGCCAAGTTTATGGTCTTATGGTACTCTTTTTCAGTTTCTCTGTTCCTCCCCTCCTCCATTTTTATTGCCTTTCCCTGCCTCATTCTTACTCACTCTAGGACAAAGTATCTTTTAAGGTGTTTAAGACCAAGAACTGATGTCCCTTACTAAAAATCTTGTATTGCCCTTTTTGGGTAACCACCAAATCGACTTTCGATATGACCTGGAAGTTCACTTTTGCTGGACTGATTCCTTTATTAGGAATGAAGACCTCAAAGGAACAAAGTCAATAGAGTAGCACTATGGTATTCCTTTAAGAAGGGTAATCAGGGTTCTCCCTGGTGGTGCAATGGGTTAATGCAACACACTATGAAGTAAACCTCAGCCACTGCAGCACAAGTTCGATCCCTGCCTCCAGCCAGGAAGGTAACCCACATGGAGAGGCAGACCTCTCCTGCCTCATCCGCTGCTCCCGTCAGCAGTGTGTTTCAGTCATTCTGCCTGTTCTGTTCCCCACTCTGTCTCTGCTGGAGCCTCTCACCCTCCACACCTCTGGTCTGTACCCCAGTGCTTGTATGCATAAATAAATCTTTGGGGAAAAAAAAAAAGGGTAACCAATGTAAGTTCAATAAAAACTTAAAAAATAACATTAAAATACACACATGAGTCCTTCCAATAGCCCTGAATCTTCTTAAGTCTTCCCTAAAAGTCATTTCTTACACACCGGACACTCCTGCCACACTGAGTTTCACAGTGTCCTAAACACAGGCCCTGTAACACCTGTGCTTTTGATAACATAATTTCAGGCTTTCATAATTTCATAATTTCAGGCTTAACACCTGTGCTTTTGATAACATAATTTCTAGTCTTCTAGCCAGGAATGGGCCCCAGGCTGCAGTGGCAGCACAGAGTCCCAGCCACTAGACCACCATGGGTGGTCACGAAGCCTCAGAAGAATCTCTGTAGACATTCAGTCAAGCATGCAAGAAGAGGCAGATTTATCTAGAAAACTAAAAAGTTTATCTAGAAGGAAAGGAACAGAAATAAATTGGGACTCCCAGACCAGTGGAACCAGACCAGGGTGGGACAAGGCTGCCAAAACAGAGTTGAACTTCAGGGAATATATATCTTCTTTCCCTAGTCACATCAAAACTCCACTAGTCTTTTTGTGATTGGTCTCACTCACTCTACCACATTACATCCCATATCACTTCTTTGTTCTTGAAACGTCCTTTTTTCCCTAGTCCTAGTGTAACAGGGTGGTGCCCAGGAAAGGGGGAAGTTCCAAAATCCCAGTTCCGCCCTAAGTAGGTGGAGCTGAGCAGAAAAAAAAATTCTGCAAAGAGGACAGAAGAAAGGGAAGAAGAAGGAAGCAGGATGGAGAGCAGCAAGGATACCTGGAGGAGGTAAGTGGAGCAGAGGAACATGTAAAGAAACTGCACTTGCTTTTTGTTCTTGAACTGGTTGGAACAGATGTGGGTGAGAGACCCATGGGGAGGTTAGCAATGGCAGCTTTCATCTTGATTTTGATTTTGCTCTTTTCCTCCCAGATTTGTCTGACTCTTTCTGAGCCTTTTCTATGGGTCTCTACTGAAAGGTCCTTTAGATGTGTGGCAGGTTTTTGGGCCTTGCTTTGGGCCAATCCTATTTGGCTAAACTTTTACCCTCAAGGAGACGGGAACTTTAAATGCTTAACTTAGTAACTATATTCTTTGTCCTTTCTGTATTGTACCCTAATTGTATTAAAGTTCCTTTCCATTAAAGGTTTTATATGTTTATTTTAATGAGACAGATGGCAGAACCCATTCAGAGAGGGCAGGCTTGGGGGTTCTGGGGTGCTCCTCTCCCTGCCTTGTAACACTAGGGCATTTGCTGGTTTCCTTTGGAATTTTGTCCCATCTCTAGATCTTCCCTTATCTCTTTTGCTATTCTTTTCTCCAAAACTTAGTTCTTCAGAGTCCCCACCTGTCCTCTCCCTAAACTGCCCAGTCCTTTCTAACTTGCCCTTGCTTGACCTGGCCTCACCTTTGTACACAACTCTCCCCCATCCTACTTTTCCTGTTTCTAGCTGCAGAAAGACTTAAATTTGGACCCTCCCTGGTGGCGCAATGGGTTAAACAACACACTACGAAGCAAACAGCAGCCACTACAGCACAAGTTCGATACCTGCTGCTGACTAGGGATGTGACCCACATGGCGCAGCAGACCTCTCCTGCTTCGCCCGCTGCACTGCCCTCAGCAGTGTATTTCAGTCAACCTGCCTGTTCTGTCTATGGTGAATTTTCTCACCCCCCACACCTCCTCTGGCCTGTACCCCAGTTCTTGTATGCATAATAAATAAATCCTTAAAAATTTAAAAAAATACTTAAATTTGATCCTTGAAGCCTCAATGTAATCAGATGTCATTAGTGCTACTTGACAGATTGTTTTATATGTCCTTTTGGTAGACTCTCTCTTAGCTGATAGCGTAGCTCTTTTACAAGCTCTCTCATACGTAGGCCCTTGTCTCTGTTCTATGCCCATGCCCTCTGAAACAACCATTTTTCTCATGTATTTTGTGCTGAACCATTTATATTTTTCTCTCTCAAAGATATTATGTTCATGCTTTTCTGCCTCAATCTTTCTCTGTGGTTTTCTCAATACATATTATTAAGAGCCAGTTTCTCCATCTAAATAAAAACAGACTCGTTGTCGTTAACTATCATGTCTTTTGCAGCCACTAACCCTACCTTATATTTTCTTGGCCATCAAAATCCAGGGTTTTTAAAATATATTTTCTTTTCATAAATCGTCGTTTATTTTTGTACAGTAATTGATGTCTTCCCTCTGCCCTTCTCTCTGCTTCTGCCAATACCATTGAATTAGATTCAGTTTTATTAATGGCATTATGATGCCCTTCAAATCAGATTTAAAAGTTTCTCTTCAGTCCTCTTTTCCTTGACATCCCAGTGATATCTGTTCTGTTGACCTTAGCCCCTTATTAAACTCCTTCCTTCCTCACACATGTAAAGTGGTTCCCATCTTTCTTGTGCCTTTTCTTTCCCTGTATCTTGACTCCCTTTTTCTCCTTCAGCCTCTCAATCATGGGAAGTCCTCAATCCTTATATTTTGTCCTCTGTTCAAACTTTGCCTATTGTGTGGAAACCACCATCCTTTATTTCTTTGAAATCTGATCTATAAATCATTTGCTTCTTGAGAGCTTGTTTGGAGGTTCTAGCAGGGGAGCGCGGCTACTCGTATACCCTCGACCGAAGACCGGTCCGTCTCTATTCGGGGAAGGCCGTCCTCTTCGACCGAGCGCGCAGCTTTGGGAGGGACGCACATGGAGCGGTGAGGGAGGAAGGGGACACCCGCCTAGCCAGCCAGATCAGCCTAATCAACCCTGGCGATCAATGGGGTGACAGATGTCGCAGCCAGATCGCCCTCACATCCCATTTGCTTCTTGAAAGGCTTCGGTGTGGTTGGAGGGAGGGAGAGACAGACAGACAGACAAACAGATAGAGAGAGACCAAGTTTCTGACCATCAGGAACTTTTATTGTGCTCCACAGGTCAGAGATGTCGCGCCCAGTTTACAGGCTGTGGGGTTTTTATAGGCAGGGTATTTTGGAGCGGAAAATTTTGCAATTCCTTTAGGCAGGAAGAAGTTGTCCCCTGGTGGCTATCCATATGGAAGCCCCCAGTTTGCATTCAGGTCCAGCTGCATTCTTGTGCCAGGTTTCTCCATGAATTGTTGCATTCCACTGGGATTGAGCCACTACCAGCCCCCAGGGGAGGGGAGCCTTTACACTTCTAAGTTCAAATCTACAAATCTCTCCGTCAAACACTAGTCCTTTAGTTCAAACATTTTACAAGAAAGTTTTTCTTAAAACTTAACAATTTCAGTGTGACTACGTAGGGGTAGAGAAATCAGGTCTTTCCACCCTCCCACCTCTGTGATGATGGACACCTCGGTGCTGCAAGCATTCCAGGGTGGGCATGTGCAAGTGGGTGCACCTGAGTTTGACACGGGTTTAAATGGGCGGCATCATGTGGATGCCAGGACCGACAGGACTGACCAACAGAACCAACAGGACTGACCAACAGCGAGAGCACCAACGAGCAGCAGCAGTAGAAAGCAGCTGAGAGGGTGAGATGTGCAGGCGCTGTGACTGGGAGGCCTGACAGCCTCCAGGCTCCCCATCCTCCTGGCCCCCCGGCACCCATGCCTGCCATGTACCTGGCCACCTCTACTAATAAAAGCATGAAAAGCCACCGAGGGCTCCAAGACTCCCCCTTCCTTGACCCATCTGCCCAGAACCATCCTGAACCTTGCTCCAGTGCCGCCCTTCCTGCCGCTACAGACTATAACTGCACTTGAGATTTTTGTCCTCATCTTCAAGTCCTGTCACCAGTAGCCATGCGAGTCCAGCTGCTTGGCTAAAATGCGATGTCTGATGAGCTTTCAGACAGGGTTCCCCTTGTTCCTATTGTCCCTGTTTGCTATTATCGCACACGAGGACTTCGTATGTGAATTTGACTTCTTCCTAGATTCACTATCTCACTCTCACAGCTTCCATATTTTTTGAGACTATATCTTTTTGATGCCGATGTACATGGTTATCGTGATCACAGCTGCTGCTGCTGCTGCCACTTTTCACCTTGGTAGTTACCAGTAGTTCTTGTCTGGTGAGGCCATTAAAAGGACTTCACAGACTTTTCAGATAAGTAAGCAGAGAGAAGCAAACTTGATCTTAGAAAGCAAAGAAAAGTTTATTTAGGAAAAAAAGTAAAGAGCAAAGACTCACAGGTATAAGGTACCTGGGAGGGGCAAGGAGAGCTGTTATGGGGTATTGCTGTTACAGGGCAACCCTAATATAAAATGGGTTCCCCTCACTGGATCCTCCACCCGCGCGCTCAGAAGACTTAAAAAGTCCCAACTCCAGGTACACGTGGCAAACGTTATTAACAGGTTTTATTTTATGAAAGAAGGGGAATAAAATAGTAATAACACCAAGGGAAAAAGAGAGGGATACAAATCCACAAATACCCTACCAGATCTAAGCAATGGCGCGTTGAGAGCCAAATGAGATGGCTCCAAAGGAAGAGAGATGTCTCCCAAAGGAAGGGGTCTGGCTCCTCAGTAAGAGAGAGCCCCAGGCTCACCTCTGGTTTTATAGCCAGCCTGGCTGCTTAACTCCACCCTCAGGTCCCAGTGATCCACTCTTCGATAATCATCTTATCGGATTTGTGGTTCTGGAACACTGATGGTCTGGAGTGGGGGTTGGAGTCCACACACCCATAATCCATTTAGGACTACCTTTCCCTCTAACATTGCTTCAGGAATATATATCTCCTTTCCCTCATTCTAAAATTCCACTGGTTATTTCTTGGTGGTCTCACTTAATCTACTACCATACTTGGAATCTTTCTAGTTACATCCCTTATCTCTCCTTTGTTCTCTAAAATGTCCTTTTGCCCCTGATCCTAGGGTGTTGATTAGCTCCCTTTGGAATTTTGTATTTCCCATCTCAGGATCTTCCCTTTTCCCTTTTGTTGACCTTATCTCCAAAGCTTAACTCTCCATGGGCTCCACCTGTACTGTCCCAGAAGCTAGCTAATAATCCTAACTTGCTCTACTTGACCTAGGACTCATTTTCTCTAATACTTTTTTGCACTGAATAACTGTACTACACAGTTGAACTATTCTATTAATAGGTTATTGCCTGAAAAACGAGTCAGAAATTTACTTACTAAATCCTAAGAACACTCTGTAACTATATTCCACTGAGTCATACAACTTATGATATTTTAAGTGCATTTTAAAAAAAAAAACTTACTATAAAAAAGTTATATGTTTGTATCCTCTTTCCTCACCTCACACTGTGAATAATAAGCACAAACTCAGCAAGTGTGCAGGCCATTAGGTAAACAGAGGTGAAAATGATTAGTCACAACTGCATAAGCATCTCTTGGTGATCCACAGGCACTCAGATGTGTTCCCTTCTGTGGAAGTTACAGGTAGAGAGTCTGTAAAAGAAATTTTGCTGGGGCCTTACCCTGGTGGTATTGCAAGGTTCTGCAGGCTGCTTGCTGTGATTTTATGAAATGCATTCTCCTTAATACCTTCATACAGATAAGAAATTAAAATGTTCACCAGTTTGTCTAGCATAACCAACTTCACAGCAAGAGAAAAACCAAAACTAAACAACTATAACTCTATTGCTAATTCTTATTTTAGAAAATATGAATACTAGATAGAAATTTGAGATTCCCTCACTGATGATTAGAAATACTTCTTAGGTTTGTTAAGGTGTCTTTCTTTCTTTTTTTTTTTTTTTAAGATTTATTTATTTATGCATACAAGACTGGGGTATAGGCCACAGGCGTGGGAGGTGACAGGACTCACCAGAGACAGAGTGGGGAGCAGGAGCAGGACAGGCAGATCTACTGAAATACACTGCTGAGGGGAGCAGCAGGCTAGGCAGGAGGGGTCTGCTGCGCCATGGGAGTACCCTCCCTGGCCTGGGATCTAACTCGAGCTGCTATAGTGTAGGTACCTTATGGTGGATGCCTTACAGTGCGGTGCTCAACCTGATGCGCCACCAAGGAGGCCCCTAAAATGTCTTTAAATGTGAGTTCTCTGGAGAGACTTCATGATATATGCTGTTGTTTTTTATGACTTGTAATGCCTCAATCTATATTATCTGAGGGATGAAATTTTTTTTCATGTAATTTTTAAAAATTATTACATTTAAACCATCAAGATTTTAAGCACTGAAAAAAAGTACAAAATTCCACCAATCAAATCTATTAATGCTGTATTGTCTTCTAGTCATTTTTTTACATCTGTGGGTTTCCCATGTTTGCAATCCAAGTGCATACACTATTTTTTCTTAAATTTTAAAAGCAATACTATATTGTATTATTTCTACCACATATGTACATAACTGTCATGCTATCTGAATTTATTTATTAAGATTTTATTTATTTTTGCATAGAACTGGGGTGAAGGCACAAGTGAGAGGATTCACTAGAGACAGAGTGGGGAGCAGAATAGATGGACCTACTGAAATACACTTCTTTTTTTATTAATTAAAATTTATTTATTTATGCATACAAACACTGGGGTGCAGGCCAGAGGTGTGGGGGGGTGAGAGGATTCACCACAGAGAGCAGGGAGGAGAACAGGCAGATCAACAGAAGTACACTGCTGAGGGGAGCAGCGGGCACAGCAGGAGAGGTCTGCCGCGCCATGTGGGTCCCCCCACTGGCCGGCAGCAGGGATCGAACTCGTGCTGCAGTGGCTGAGGTTTGCTTCATAGTGCGTTGCTTAACCCACTGCGCCACCAGGGAGGCCCTGAAATACACTTCTAATGGGAGCAATGGACAATACAGGAGAGGTCTGCTGTACCATATGTGGGTTAGCTCCCTGGCCTGGTGGGAATAGAATTCAGATCCTTGAAGTGGGCTTCCTGGTGGTTGCGCTGAGACTTAACCCCTTGGCTACCAGGGAGATCCTGAATTTATTTTTGTGCAAAATGAATGTTCCTTGTTAGATATCATAAAATTTGTGTGTTTTTTCATTGCCTGCCAATGAAATAGGTGATAAAAACAATTATTGCATGTTATTAAAAAAGGACACTTTAAATGGAAAGCTTACATAAGCAAATGTATAATGATTCATGAAATATTTTGAGTCAAAAACAAGATACTGGAGACAAAAGGATAATTCAAAATTCCCTTTTTAGAAGAAAATGAGCAAAGTGATACTACAGCGTCTGGCGAGCATAAACAGGATCTCAGGGACAACTGGCTAATGCTGGGGACTAGATGCTCAAGGTTTTCCTGTTTCCTTGATATTAGACTAATCAACCATGAACTTATCCCAGCTTCTAGCTCATTGCATCACACATCATTGCACAATAATTTTCCTAAAATAGTTAATATATAGAGAAATCTTATTGCCTTCAGATTTTAGAAATTAGAATTAGCACTGTATGAAAGATTCTCCCTGGTGTAATACTGCTGAGAAACTGTGATGTTTCTGTCTGTGAAATAAATTCTCAGACAATCTAAACATGCTCATGCTGAGAAGGAAACACTCAGCCACTTCAATGTTTAGAGATGCGAGAAACTTCTTATCGTTTTCCCTTGACATTTCTGTCATTTTCAGTCATCATCTTGGGCTGTCAGCACCTGTCCCATTACATATAAACCCTGCTTGATCTGTATTCGTTGGTTACTGCATCAGAAGCCTTAACTTTCAGTTAGTTTGAATGAATTTAAATTAAAAAAAAAATAAGTAAACCAGGGTTAACTGCAGATATGAATCCCTTTATTTTTCATGATACTTAGGTATTATTTTCTCTTATGTTTAAATCAGTTCTTTCTTATGCCTATTTTATTTTATTCCTTCCTCTCTACCACCCAAGTTTTAAATTCTATTTTGCTTCTTATTGGGATTATTTTTAGGGAAACAATGGTTTTATAATTATCCATTTTATTTTAAAAATTGGATTATTTTTAGTGATTATTTCTATATGCAATTTCTAATTAAACCTGAAGATATATCAATGTCCATAATCCATCCTTGCATTCTCTCAGTTAATTATTTACTGCTTAGAAGTCCTTCATTGTGCCAGGCAAAAACCAGCTGGGCTACTTTCATTAAACTGATTTACTTAGTTTAATTTTAAAAAGATCCAATTTAGGGCCTCCCTGGTAGTGCAGTGGGTTGAGCACCACACTGCAGCATCTGCGGCAAAGCAGTGCCAGTTCAATCCCTGGCCAGGGAGGGGACCCACATGGCGCAGCAGACCTTTCCTGCCTTACTTGCTGCTCCCCTCAGCAGTGTGTTTCAGTCCATCTGCCTGTTCTGCTCCCCACTCTGTCTCTGGTGAATCCTCTTACCTCACACACCTCTGGCCTGTATCCCAGCTCTTATATGCATAAATAAATAAATCTTAAAAAGAAAATAAAAAGTTCAATTTTGTCAAATAATTTGTGAACTATTGATTTTTCCAAAACATATAATTAGGATTTATTTCTTTCAAATGGAGATTTTATGTAGTACTCCTGTATAGTATAAAACATATCTTTAAACAATTATTTAAGATTTTCTTTGTCATATTTTTATTTTAAAAGCTTACAAATATTATTTTCTAAACTGATATATTGGTATTAAATGGACATGGCCTGTGTTTAGAAAATAAACTCTTTCTATTTTTATTTGTCCTTATGCTTTATTTTTATTAATGGTGACAATTGAATTATGCATGTAATTTGAAATTTTGGCTTATTTGAATGCTTTTTAGTTATGAGGGCATAATAAAGCTTTTTTTTTATTAGTTTAGGACTTGCTTTCATTCATATTTCTTTCTGCTCTGTATATAGAGGTGAACAATTATTGCATTTTCTCATGCTTTTCAGTCTTTTTTGTAAAATACTATCAATATTTTCTTTTTTCAATATATTTTCTAGGTAGTCCTCAAATACAGATTTAAACAATAGTCAATGGTTGTTTTGGCCTAATAATAACTTATTAATTACTTAGCTCTTTGTTCCTTTATTATTACATCTTAAATTAGATAACACTGGATAGAAACCAAGTAAATATTGGTAGTAACATTATAATGTTCCCTTTTTGGATCACCAGTTGTGATAAGTCTCCCAATAACTGTTTTCATGATACATTTTACCGGGGATAGTATGTTTTTTCACAAGAATATTTTCAATCAAACACCAGCCATCTTATACTACTCTTCCTAGTACACACTTATTGAAAATACTACCATTAATAATTGTCTCTTCATGTACTAATCATTCAAACTCTTTTAAAGTTACTTATTTGCATCTAATGAACTGAGAATGAAACTGTATTTTTAGTATTTACTTGGACATCTTCAAATCAATTCCTTCAAAGTAAAATGAACATTTATTGAAATTTCTTACTTTATGGATTTTGTCAGTTTCTCCAAGAGTTAATTTTTAAAATTAACTTTAAAAATCCTTAAAAACTATTTTCAATGACACCTGACTATGATTATTGTATTTTAAAATCTATTTTTGTTTAATATTAGTATCACTATATCATTTTTTATTATTTTCATGGAAAACCCTTTGTTTTTTATGAAGTTCATACATGTAGAATTGGATTAATAATAAACTATCATTTCCTATGCATTATCACCATTGATAGTTTTTAAAATTTTTATTTAGATATTTAAGTTTTAGCAACTAAGAGTGGTCATTATATATGTATTTGAAGATCTATTATCTTTAATGAGTCAAGTATAGTATACACTTTTTGATTTAGATTCATCATTCATTATCGAATTATCTAGACACTTTGAACATTTTTGACTGATTTCATGTCATATCTGATTAGTTCATCACTGATTTTAATTTAATAGCATGACTGATGAAGCGCTCACTTCAGGAGTATGAAGTGCCAATTCTGTCATTTAAGTTTGGGTTGTATGTGTTTTCTTTATTATTTTTGGTTTCTAGTTTCCTGGCATAAAAGTTTAAGTCGTTTGACCAGTTTTATTGGAATTAGCCTAGTTAAAACACATGTGCTATAATTGCCAAATTGACCTGATATAATAAAAAACAACAACAACAACTAACATCTTCACTGTCAACCCAATTGAATTAGTCATGTCATCTTCCTTTGGAATATTTTCCTGTTATATATGATGCATAATCATTTAACATCTAAAAATAAGAATACTAATGACCATTTTCATATTATTTAGTAAAGTTCAATTTCTTTGTTTTAAATACAAATTACATGTCAAAGACCATATAATTTCTTCCCCTATTACAATGAATCAGCTAGTGTAGTGATTTTCAAAATGTGGACATTGGATCTCTGGAGGCCCCAGAGACCCTTTCTGGAGGGCTGTGAGATCAGATTTATTTTCAGAATAATGCCATGACATATTTTCTCATTTTATATATATATGTATATATATATATATATTTTTTTTTTGCTTTGTTGACTGATGATGCAAATGCTATGGTAGGACCAACTACTGGAGCCTTGGCAAGAATCAAAGTAGTGGCAATATACTATACTAGTGAACTTTGTATCTTCATTGCTACATATGTATAGGAAAGGAGGGGAAAAGCCAGTTTTATTTATGAATGCCTTAGATGGAACAATAAACATTATTAATTTTATTCAGTCTCAGTCTCAGTATCTGCGTACACGTCTTTTTAATACTGTGTGTGACAAAGTATGTATAAAGCACTTCTACACACTAAAGGATGATGGCTGTCTCCTTGTACAATTATTGAGAACTGAACTTACTTCCTTTTCAAAATGAAATACTATGTTTGCTTGAAAGAAACTATTGTTAGTCATATTTGAGACGTTGGTGGACGTTTTCTCAAAAAAGAATAAAGTGAATCTGTCACTTCAAGAAAAACAGCTGACAGTATTTGTGACCAATAATAAAATTTGAGTTATCAAGCTAAAATCAGAATTTTGAAATCATGTATCCAACATCATAAACCTGACAGCTTCTCAGTGCTTAAGGACAGGGCTGGCTACAAAATTTGCAGACCTCAGTGCAAAATGTGAGGTGCCTTATTCAAAACAGGAAGAAAGTGTCATTAAGTCTACTCAGATGAAAATACTCTCCTTCTGTGTGCTCTTTTGACTTATGGTATTTTTAATTTGCTAACTTGTTCTAAGTCAAGGAAATTAAAGTTTAAGTTTTTTGTATATTTTACTGTTTTCATTGTGCAATGCCAGTTTTATGTACAAATAGAAGATCGTTTGATTCATGTGCAAAATCACAAAATCACACAATTTGTATTTTCTAGTTGATACACATGTTTTTTTCCACCAGAGGAGTGGAATGATGCAAATCTTAAGCAACTGTTTATATTTTATTTCTTGAAATTTGCACATTTCATCAATACCATCTTCAGTTTATTTATGATTAAAGAACTGAAAAGAAATTAGAGGTTGCCCTACCCTTCTTTCTTACTGTCATCATTTTCAGTGAAATTGGTTGCTTATGAAAGTAGAGGAACACCAATAAAATAGGATATAATAGATTTCCTAGATTGTTGCTCTTTCTTAGAATGTACCTTCTCTGCATTTGAAGCAAATTTTGGTTTGATTAAAAGTGTGGTTTCAAAAAAAAAAGTGTGGTTTCACAAGACTGTTAGCACACCCACTTACTCCCACTCAGTCACGGCAATATACTATACTGTAATCTACTTTGCACCTCTTTTTAATCTTGCTGAACTCCCACATATTGCACATCCACCAATACTTTGAGAGTGGCACATTTTTTATGCTGTCTGCAAGAGGCACAAAAACTGCCATGCATGCCATATATTGCACATGCCTTTTTTGCTTTATTGTCCCTTAAATTTCATTTACAAAACACAGTTACAAAAGTAAAATTATTAAAAATGTCAAGATGACAACAGCTGAGCATTATATCAAACATTAGGTTTTCCTGAATTTGGGGTGATCTACAACTGCACAGTTTACATTCCCATGAAGCTGGTCCTACCTTAGAACTTTATAAGATTAGTGTAGATATTAAGGAATATGAAATACTGATATTGTATAATGAAGCATGTGAACATTTGGGAGTTTTGCTTAAGCCAATTAAGCTTATATTTTCCAGTGATCAATGCATAACATAAAATTGTGAATTGATACAATAGCCATTGAAACGATAAAATAAGCCAATGGATTTTGATCCCAACAAAAGATAAAAATCATTGTTATGGTTTCAGATTCTACTTAGAAACTTTTTTAAAAAATTTATTTATTTATGCAGACAAGAGCTGGGGTACAGGCCAGAGTCCAGGAAGGTGAGAGGATTCACCAGAGACAGAGTGGGGAGCAGAACAGGCAGACTGAGTGAAACACACTGCTGAGGGGAGCAGTGGGCCAGGCAGTAAAGGTCTGCTGTGCCATGTGGGTCCCCGCCCTGGTTGGAGACTGATCGAATTCCTGCTGCAGTGGCTGCGATTTGCTTCATAGTGTGTTGCTTAACCCACTGCACCACCAGGGAGGTCCAGAAACTAACTTTTAAGGAACTGTCAATTATTGTTTTTTGGTGCCAGGTTAAAGAAGAACATCCACAATTGTCTGAAAAGACTATGGATATATTTTCTTCTGTTCTAATTATATATCTGTATGAAACTTCATATACTTCAACCAAAACATTATATCAGAAAAGATTGCTTGCAGAAGATGATATGAAAATTAGGACATTTTCTTTTATGCCAAATTTAATTACTATTTGCTAAAATATGAAATCATCAACAGATTTTTTGCAAGCATGCATTTTTTAATTAAAATGTTATTTGTGCTAAAATAAAGTGGGTTTTGTTTTTTAAATAAATATTAAATATATAGCAATTTCCATCTTAATTTGGATTAGAGATAATCCATTTGCTAAAAAACCCATTTGAAAAATGTTCTTTGGAACCCTCAATAATTTTAAGTATTAAGGGGTCCTGATTTGAAAAGTTTTGAGAACTTCATACCTAGTAGATCAAAGAATGTCATGAAATTCTCAAAATTGAAGCTTACTTACTGAAAAATACATTAGTAGGAGTTGGCACTTTTACAGGGTAGTAAATATACTAGCTCTCAAAATAAAAGCTTATCAGGATATTGTAATCGGGTTTTAAATAATTGAGATTCAGATTAAAAAAAATAGCATCACCAAGCATGAATATGACACTAATGCTTTTATTTAGTCTGACAATCACTTTTGTCATAACCCTCAAGGTAAATGTCTTTTTTTTTTTTCCTTTTTCCTCCTTATTTCATGTGTTTTTATTTCCTAAACACAAAATAATTTGCTTATCAGAAAAATTTCAATCAGAGAGATACAGAAGAAGGTAATTTACCTTGAATTCTCACACTTAAAGATAATGACTTTTTGCATTTTCTCCATTGCTTTTTTTACCTAATAATATGACTAATAACGTTATTATGATACATTGATAATATACTTAAAATCTGGAAGTCATAGATAATTATTTTACTTACTATATATTCAACTATACTATTTTATAAGATCTTTTTCTCTATTATATAATATCTACATTTAAAGATTATATATTTTAAATTATATAGATATAGATGAAATTTAGATTATTTCAGGTTAATAAATATTGACCTGAAATGATGACTTGAATTGAGTCTTATAATTCAACTGTTTGGATTTATGGTTGTTAAATCCACTCATGAAAAGCCTTTTCCATTATGAAATTGATCATAAAGTAAATAATAATTTATTAATATATTTGCCATATTGACTTATTACAAACCGAAGTTTACTTATGGCTTAAAAATGAGCATTACAGTGTCTGTTCTAAAAGAACTTGAATGAGATAGAGAAATATCATGCAAATAAAGTTATTATAATGAGTAGTGTGTCATAAGTCTATTAAGATACAGTAAGTAAAGTGCTATGTGCCTCATAACCTACTTGAGTCAATTCAAGTGATGAGAAAAATTCAAGTTTAAGCAAAAATCTTTGATAAAACATTTTATCAGCTTAACAGTTTCCAGAAAAGTTTTCTTTCAGTACTTAAATCATATTTTGCCATGTTAATAATAAGGTGAAATATACTGAATATAAAGTTGTGGGGAGGTCAAATGTCCTTTTTAAGTGTAAAAAAGAGCAATATTCATAATTTACTACAAATGTCATCTATACTCAAACTGGTTACCACTCTGCTCATTTTTGCTGTTGCTTAGTGTATTTGATTTGAAACAACAGGATATCTATATAAGTCACAACATTTCTGCATCACAAATCAAATAATTCAAATTAAGATACAATTCTATTCTTAAATTAAGCTATATTTTGACATGTTCTTCCATTAAAACAGGAGTGGTCAATTAGATAGTATAAATTTACATATTTCTTTTTGAAAGTGTTCTGCCAATACATATAAGGAGACAAAAATAAATCTATATTCTTAGCCCAGAAGTTAATTAATGGTATTGTATCAATAAGAAAAAATTCAAAGAAAAAAACATAGCTGTATTCATAATATCAGTTATTGTATTAAATATCTGATTATGCCAGAGTAATAATAGGATTATATTTGATTTGTTTCCATGTTGCTGAACATTCTTTAATATTGCTTTTTCTTGGTAAAAAACAAACACACACATAAATAGAAAACCCAAGAGGCTTTCTGAGGCAATTACGGTACTATAATGCATTGCACTTGGAATTGAGAATCAGGTTGGAAACTCAGCTCTCTCATTTAAATGTTGTGGCTGTAGATAAGTAATCTTAGTTTTTTGAAACTCAGTTTCATCATCAGTTAAATGTAGACTCCACTGGCCCTTTAGAGTTATGCAATTAATTATGATTATGTATGTGAAAGTGACCCTTAAAGTCCCTAAACCATAGTTGATATTCAGTGCATGTTGATTAAATATGAAAGCAGGAAGGGTTTTTTTTTTTTTCTACTAGTGTTTTTTAAAATGCTAATACATTTTGCCAAAGGGCTTGATATATTGGCCCACAGAAGGTTACACACTTTGGGAATTTTACCCAATAAGTGTACTTATTACTTTCAATACATTTTGATTGCATGTGCTAGAATGATTTTAAGTAGGAAATCCATTTTTACCTTTATCATCATACTCATAATGTTAAAAAAAAAGGCATCAAATATAGGTGTGTGCATAGTGCTTTGCTGTATCAAAAAACTAATCTGCAATAATCTGAAAGATTTTCTAATTCCAGTTCTTTAAATGTTTTCTGCTGTATAACCATTGCAAAGGATGATAAATTATTTGGTGTTATATAACTGTGGGATTTTATGGAACCATCTACAGACCACATACTGGTGTAGTGAAAATACAGAGTAGAATCTGGGAGAAATATATTTTGTAAATGAAATTTCATCCCTCCCCTTTTCATCTGTCAATGAGGGACTGCATTACAAATCATTGAAGACATTTTATCATTTTTCAAATTCTGTGATCTTATGATTACTTCTACAATATTTCTCTCTCTATCTGATGAGTCCCTTATCCATCTATCTATCTCTGTAGCTATCTATCTGTCTGTCTGTCTATCTGTCTACATACCTACCTACCTATCTATTTAGTGGCCATTATGCATTTCTTGACATAGAGTACATGTTTAATGAGAAGTGATTATTACCTTATTATCTTACAACTGTGTGTCCACAAATACTTGGATAAATCGTATTTTAAAATGCTACAAAATTTCCTAAATATGGTTGTCTTTCAGATTAAATTATCTCCCTGTATATGTAATGAATGGAGAAAATATCTGCCTCAATATTATAAGAATGCCTATAATATTACATGATAACCATCAAGCCAAATCTTTAGGGAGAGGTAGGTTGATTATTAAACGTTTGTTATATCCTCGGGTATTTTTTTCAAGTACTCAACATATAACATTGCACTTAATACTCAAAGCAATATCCTAAATAAATACTAATATTCAATTTGTAAGAAATCTGATGTCTAGAAAGCATATGGAACATGCTCAGAGGTCATACAGTTAAAAACTGTGCCAAAGCTCCAGGTCTTCTGTGGTATACTGTACTGCCTTATAAGAGCTACTTGACCAATGAGTTCTCTAAATGCTCCTTGCTTATAATAACACATCTATGGATATGCATGGTGGTCTATTAACAACAACGATAAAAGTGTCTCCTTTAGGCTTCAGTATCTCCAGTTGGTCAAGTGAAGAAAATAAAAACAGAGTGGGAAAGAAATTTTATGTCATATTTTGAACAGTATCAGAATTAGCAATAGCTATATTAAAATGAAAAATTGGAGCAAGGCAGAATAAGCAAGGAAAAGACAACAAAGGTGTGATTGAGAAAGCATCCTTACTGACTTATTAGACAGGATGAGGCAGGAAGAAAAAAAGATGTTTCCACTAATGATGACTGATAGTTGGCAAAGATATTTTTGAAATAAGATAACCTATTCTCCACATGTCAAGTGACAGGACCAAATCCAAATTTTAACAGAAAAATGTGGCTATGATAGAGTGTACTAGTATGAACAGCACAGACGTAGCTCCATCAATTGATGTTTCCTGCAACTAAAGCAAGATATTACTGAAGTTGCACGTTCATCACTTTCTAAACTAGATGTCAGAGATCTTAAAACACTCCAGAAGGAAAAGTCCCATCGTTTATACTGTGAAGGAGATAAAACACACAGCAGGAAATGTAATTCTCTTGAGGATTCTTCCCATAGGATTTGATAAAGCTTTATATTTCTTATGTGTTTTTAAATAAATTCTGTCACAGCAATTTTAGCTTTTAGATCTAATTAAAACCATAATTCCTGGTTATAAATACATTCAGGGCAAATTGGAATACAGAGCACTGCCATGATCCTGAAGCTTGATTGCAGAGCAAATGGCAATCAGAAGTCTGTAAGTAAGCCAAAGATACTTCCGTGATACAGTGCACTGAGATGTAGACCCATGAATATATGGCCAGGACCATGAACTGGGACCACATGAGGAGCAGCATTTGGGGGTTATAGATTATGTACTTGATACCATTCCTCATCTTTGCCTCCTAGCATTCGAAGTTCACTGTCTGATCAGAACGACTGGAAGTTATTTTTTTTTTCTCTCTCTCTTTTTCTTTATATGTATTTGACATCAGTTATGGTCCCCATGGATTTCCCACCACCACCTCACCAGTGATCAGAAGAACTGGTAGTTACTTTCTTAACCCCTCCTTCAGGAAGAACTGAACACCCCATTTCTTTACTTAATGATATGGGCCTTGGCCATGATTTTGTTTTTATCATATTGTTTTAGTCACATTCTCTTTTTCCTATATATTACCTTATCATGTGGGATTTTACTTTTTTTGTTATTGGTTAACAGTAAATGGGAGGTATACTGGTTAATTAGTTTACTATTTAATAAATTACTCTAAAACTTAGTGGCTGGAAGCAACAGATAATCATTTGATAGATGGTATGGCTCAGTAATTTTAAAGGGCTTAACTGTGTGGTTTGGCTCAAGCTTTCTAACAAAGTAATCTATTTGTTTGTTGACTAGGTCTGCAGTCATATTAGGGGCCAAGGACAGAGGATTAATTTCTGGGTTCACTTTCATAGCTTTGATGGTCGTAGGTCTACTTTTAAGCTCATTTACCGCATGGCAACTGGCTCTTTCTTCCTCTCTTTCCCACTCTTTTCTTCTTTTGGTTTTATATATCTTGGAATTCAGCTTTTCAGTTATAGCTATTTGCATTTTTAAGTGTTTGCTCTAGAGATTATAACGCACTCTTTCTCAGTTAATTTAGTTAATAATATAAAAAAATTGAAAAATATGTCTGTTTACTCATCTTCCATCAATTGTTATATATTTCAACATCTGACTCATCTTGGGAATTTTTCATTTGTTGTGTGTTTCTTCCTTTTTTTCTGTTTTTTTTTTTTGAGACTTCATTACATGTTTCTGTGTGTGTGTGTGTGTGAAGTAATTTTATATTGTATCCTGGAAATTGTGAATGTTATGTTGCGTACTCTGGATTCTACTATATTGCTTGCAAATATGTTGTTTGTTTCATCAGGCAGCTAACTTGGTTAGAGTCTGTTGTCAACTGGCATACCTGTAATGGGTTAATGAGTGGTAGCTCAAATCCCAGGAATCTCAAAAACACCTACTAGAACTAAGAAGCACATTTAGTAAGGTCATAGCTTACAGGGAAAATATTCCTAAACAGTTATCTTAAATATTAACAGTAAACAATTAGAAAATTAATTTTTTCTTTAAAAATCTATTATAAATACTGCCAAAACAACATAATACTCTCAAACTTTAACTAAAAATGTGGAAGACCTTTTCTCTGATAATTATTGGATATTCCTGAAGAAATTATAGAAATCTAAAAAAACAAAGCACTTAATATACATTAGAGAAACATATCAAGTAAATGCATCAGATGCCATATGAAAAAAATGTATGATGTATTCCAGAGCAAAAATAAAGTATTTTTTTCTCCATTTGGTATAAAACATGGTGAAAAATGGTAAAGTTTGAATTTTATTAATGTCAAGTTACAATTTTGATAATTGTCCATAAAATAAAATAATGTCTTAATTTTTAGAAAGAAACACTGGAGTTTTAGGTAGACATATGCATTGTGACTCAAAAAAGTTAAAAAATAGATATGTGTATGTCTGAAGGGAGAGAAAAAGGAAGGCAAAAATTAACATGTGGAAATTTGGGGTGCTATTATTTACATTCTTCACACTGTTTTTGCAAATCTTGATAACTAAAAATACTTCAAAATCAAACTTTAAATGTAATATCAAAGATAGACAATTTTTTTTAGCTTTTATTTTTTAAGATTTATTTATTTATGCATACAACAGCTGGGGTACAAGTCAGAGTCGCGGGAGGTGAGAGGAATCACCAGACAGAGTGGGGAGCAGAACAGGCAGACAGACCGAAACACACACTGAGAGGAGCAGCGGGCGAGGCTGGAGAGGTCTGCCTCACCATGTGGGTCCCCCTCCCTGGCCGGCAGCAGGGATGGAACGCGTGCTGCAGTGGCTGCGGTTTGCTTCATAGTGTGTTACTTAATCCACTGCGCCACCAGGGAGGCCCAAGATAGACAATATTTTAGTCAATATGACATTCATCTACAATAAAATACCTAAATATCTTTCTAAGAAAACTGAAGCTAGAGCAATCTTAAAGTTTTAGATAGGTATATCATAAAAATTCAGCCTATATAATAGGCTTTTGTAATAGCCACAAAAAATTTAGAAATGGAACAAAGAATTAAAAAATGATTTTTCAGTGAGATAGAATGAAGATTTTGTTGCGAAAAGTAGGTTATCTAATGAATGGCATGGGGCAACTGGTTATCCATGTGGAAAAAAACTACAATTAATTTTTTACCTGAAAACACTCAAAAAATACCTGGACTAAAATTTAAATATGTATTGAATATTAACATATATATGTAACTACACTAAGTTTATTATTAAAAATTCAAATCTGTCCTTCACCATAGCATATCTAAAACTTACATGTTTGGGCCTCCCTGGTGGCACAGTGGGTTAAACAACGCAGTATGAAGCAAACCGCAGCCACTGCAGCACAAGTTCAATCCCTGCCGTCGCCCAGGGAGGGGACCCACATGGCGCAGCAGACCTTTCCTGCCTCACCCGCTGCTGCTTCCCTCAGCAGTGTGTTTCAGTCGATCTGCCTGTTCTGCTCCCTGCTCTGTCTCTGGTGAATCCTCTCATCCCCCACACCTCCCAGTTCTTGTATGCATAAATAAATAAATCTTTTAAAAAATTTTTCAAAAAACTTACATGCTATAACGAAATGTTATTTAAGTTTAAAAAAAAACAGAATGAAAATGTGGAAAGCACAGCTCAAACTTTTAAAAGAAAGAAATTTAAAGACAATATCTATTTGACTTGGAATAGAGAAAATAGCGCTTAAGTATTATATCAAAAACATAAACCATAGGGAAAAGGTTGAGAGATTCAGCTACATTTTCAATTGCATCTAAATATACTTTACAAACATGAAAAAGAAAACACAGTCTAGAGAAAAGTTATTTAAAGATTTCAGTATTTAGAATACCTAAGAAATTACTACTACTAAAAAAAATAGACATAGCACAGAAAACTAAGCCAAATATATGAGAAGGAAGATCAAAGAAATAACTAAGAGGAGAAATAACATAGAAAACTCATTTTACCTTATTAGCAATTAGGGAAATGTGATTAAAACCACACATATATGGTGCTAAAAGCACAATGTAAGATAGATAAAAATAAATTAGAATTCAATAAAATTATGAAGTCCTGCTCCTCAAAAAACATAACTCAGAGAATGAAAAGACAAACCAAAGACTGATATACTTGCAAATCACATATATGACAGAAGATATGTGTGCAGCATATGAAAAGAATACTTACTATTCATGAATAGCAAAATAAGCAACCCAATTTAAAAATGGATAAGAAATTTACACAGGCACTTCAACCAAAAAGGCAGAAGTCAAATTAGGATTTAAAAAAATTCGCCAATATTATTATTTATTAGGTAAATGCAAATTAACACCACAATGAGGACTCCCAATGTACCTAGTAGAACCGCTTACAATAAGAAACTAGCTAGTATGAAATGCAAGTGAGGATGAAAGATAACAGTTGGAGCTCACTATTTGCTTGGTGGTAATGTGAAATGGTATAGCAACTTGATGCTTATGACAACCCCAGTAAGGACTCTGATTCTCTCATAAGGGAATGACATATATATCTTTTAATTAATTGGTTAATTAGTTTGAATTTTTTTTAAGATTTATTTATTCATGCATACAAGAGCTGGGGTACAGGCCAGAGTCACGGAAGGTAAGAGGATTCATCAGAGACAGAGTGGGGAGCAGGAGCAGGACAGGCAGATCTACTGAAATGCACTGCTGAGGGGAGCAGCCGGCCAGGCAGGAGGGGTCTGCTGCTCCATGTGGGTCCCCTCCCTGGTCAGGGATGGAACTCGTGCTGCTATGCTGCGAATACTTCACAGTGCGGGTGCGCTCAACCCGCTGTGCCACCAGGGCGGTACAAGGGGATGAGAGGATTCACCAGAGACAGTGGGGAGCAGAGCAGGCAGACTAAAATACACTGCTGAGGGCAGCAGTGACCCAGACAGGAGGGGTCTGCTGCACCATGTAGGTCAGCTCCCTGGCGGGAATTGAACTTGTGCTGCAGTGGCTGCGGATAGCTTCATAGTGCTGTGACTTAACCCCTTGCACCACCAGGGAGGTCTCCTAGATGGAGAAAATTAACCTTAAAATACTGGGTCTTATGACCAAGTGCTATTAGGTCCCAAACAAAAAATCATCTTCATGTAACTTACTGTGACTGTGTTGTTTGAAAATATTTTAGTCATAAGGATAAGTGTGAATAAAAAATACTACAAGACACGCTATACAATAAAGTTATGATGAAAAAAAGTCTCCTAGTATTTGAGGGCAAAACTAGAACTTTTAAGATGATTTTTAAGGATTGTTTCATAGTGATGAGACTTAACCCCTTGCACCACAAGGGAGGCCCTAGTTTGAAATACTTTTAACCCACAAATGATAATCAGACATTTGTTTTTACCTGTCTTACAATAAATACTTTTCGGTATCAGAAGTGCTTTCTATGGCCTTAACCTTGTAAAGATTGGTAAGAATGTGCAGCTTCACACTTGATAGTTTAAGGCTGGAGAACTTATCTCAGTTCCTTTCATTTTAGAACACCAAGAAAAAAATGTCTAATCCTTGACCAAATAGGAGCAGAGTTAAAAATAGAAAAGGAATATTATGGGACGTATATTATCTTCTTCCCTACTGGGTTTGAAGCCCTGATTTGGTAGTTGATCTTTCTCTTTAAAAATTTGCACTACTTTGCTAGGACTTCAGTGACATGGCTTCAGTCATAGGCTTCAGTGACATGTGACATGGCTTGAGGTTTAAGAAAAATCTATTATCACCCAAACAATCACTTTACATTGACCAAAAAAATATTATATTTTGGAACATTTTCTCTCTTTTTTTTAAGGACTTGTTTATGCATACAAGAACCGGGATACAGGCCAGAGGTGTGGGGGCGGGGGTGAGAGGATCCATCAGAGACAGAGTAGGGAGCATAACAGGTGGATTAGACTGAAATACACTGCTGAGGGGAGCAGCAGGTAATACAGGAGAGGTCTGCTGCTCCAGGTGTGTCACCAACCTGGCCAGAGATCAAACTTGTGCTGCAGTGGCTGTGCATACCTTCATAGTGTTACACCTTAATCCCTTGCTCCACCAGGGAGACCCCAATATTTTCTAATATTTACAATTTTGGGGGGGATAGGCAGGCAGAAACAGCAATGCTTTATCTATTCTTGAGAACTAAGTAATACATAAATAAAAAGTAAAGGAACATCTTTAGGCATTAATTCTAGATATGGATCAATCCATAACATTCCCAAAGAACTAGAAGTTTTGTTATTGGGTCTATAAGATCCTAATTCTTTTGAATGCAACAGCTTGCTGTTTTGAAAGGTGAAACACACACACACACACCCATGCACACACACCCCCATATAATATATCACACAGCAAGACCCACAATCATTTCTGCCTTTTCTTTTCACATACAACCTTACTGGTTAATTAACAAAAGCATAAAAACCTGAAATTTGGAAATAAATGGTAGAGAGCCCAATTTACAAGCATTTTGAAACTGATCAATGTGATCATATCTTATATATCTTGATACCTATGAAACATAATTTGATTGTAACTTTTTTTTATCGTTCTCAGCACTTTTATCCTTGAATGTAAATGCTCTCTGCAATTTTTATTTTGTGATTATAAATCTCATTGCTTTAACCTCAAGTTTCACAGTATGCTTTAGCCAAAAATAAATAAATAATAAAAAAATAACCTTATTGAAACTAGTCCTCTTTCCACAGTCACTATCCCACTCTCACTTTGACATTTTCTAAAAGTCATTTTTCAGGTTTCAAGATAATGTTGCTGATTTTTTCTTTCTTTTTTCTCTTAGTTTTTTGCAGTATCAGGGAAAGGGAATATTCTGCAAAGGTTTGCTGGGCTGTACTGTTCCCACTGGAGACTAAACAGCAGAAAACTAATTCCTTAAGCTTCAGGATGTCTAGGCTAGCCTTAGATTCTTATTTAGATATAAACACTCACGGCTTTCAGAGACACACAAAAATCTTCAACACAAAGCACTGAGGCATTATAAAATCTTTTCTGAAGCCACAATTTTTTAACTCCAAAAGTGAGAATGAAAAAGTATCACTACCACTTCAAACAACCCAATAGGCAGAGTTGAGTGCATTCAATACAGTATAGGAAAAATTCAGAGTTATATCAAGGCTTTTAAGCTGGAATCTGGTGAAAATGTCCTTAAATTATGATGGAAATATATAAAAGAGGAAAAAGAAAGTGTGTTCTGATGTTTTCTAGGAACTAATATGCTTTTGCTTAATCTTTACTTCTCCACAAAGTAAATAAATGCAAGAAACCTTGTTTTAAAGAGGACAAAACTATTTTTTTAATTGTTTTTAAAACCTTTTTATTCTGGTAAAATATGCATAAAGTTAACCATTTTTTTAGAATATAATTCAGTGGTATTAAGTACATTCACATTCAGCAACCATCTTTTACATTTATGTCTTGGCATTTTACAATTAGAACTTTTCCTCCTCCCCATTAAATCATTTAAATTTAATTTTAGATTGTCATATTTGTATAGCAGTTAACTAGTGGTCCCAAAGTGTGCTCCAAGGAAATCTAGTGCTACACATCTTTGAAGAGTACATTTTAGGTCCTTTTGGCATATGTATTTATTCTAACTCATTACCGAACCTCGCAAGAATGTTCTTGCTCAGCATGACATGAGGCTCATAATTTTCTGTTCTGTGGGGCTCACACTCACACAACATGCCTTACTTTGATCTCTCCATACTCAACTACAATTTTTTTTTTTTAAAGATTTATTTATTTATGCATACAAGCACTGGGGTACAGGCCAGAAGTGCGGGGGGTGAGAGGATTCACCACAGAGAGCAGGGAGGAGAACAGGCAGATCAACAGAAGTACACTGCTGAGGGGAGCAGCGGGCATAGCAGGAGAGGTCTGCCGCGCCATGTGGGTCCCCTCTCTGGCCGGCAGCAGGGATCGAACTCGTGCTGTAGTGGCTGAGGTCTGCTTCATAGTGCGTTGCTTAACCCACTGCGCCACCAGGGAGGCCCTCAACTACAATTTTTTTTGGTAATATTATTTATTCTTAACTATGGTAACATTGCAGTACCCCCATCAGGTATTACCATAGTGCACCCGCCACCAACATACCCATACTTCACTACCACCTTCCTCCATTATTTTCTTACTCCTCTCCCCTTGGTGCTTCAGTTCTGTAGTCAGTTATCAAGGGTCAGTTTTTTAGCTTGTCTTTATCTGACTATTAATATAAGTTACTTTATATTACACCTATTAGTGACACCTTATGGTACTTATTTTTTCTCCTTCTGACTTATTTTGCTTAACATTATTATTTAAAGCTCCTTCTATGTTGCTGAAAATGGCATAAGTTTATCTCTTTTATTCGATCACTGAGTAGTATTCCATTATGTGTATGCATATTTATGTATACGTGTATGTATATATGTATGTATATGTGTGTGTATACCCCACAGGTTCTTGATCTTCTCATGTAGATCATTGGGCACTTAGTTTGTTTCCATAGTTTAGCTATTGTAAACAGTGCTGCAATAAACAGAGGGGTCCGGGTTTCCCTATGAATCTGTGTTTTGATTTTTTTTTGGATTGATGCTTCTAAGTGGAATTACTGGTCAAATGGTAGATCCATGTTTGATGTTTTGAAACACCTCCACACAGCTTTCCATAAGGGTTGGACCAGTTTTACATTCTTACTAGCAGCGTAGGATTCCTTTTTCTCCATATCCTTGCTGGGACTTGCTGTTTCTGGTCTTTTTAATATGGGCCATTGTCACAGATGTGAGATGGTATCTTACTAGGGTTTTGATTTGTATCTAATGTATCTAATCTAAGTAATTGTGAGCATTTTCTCATGTGCCTGTTGGCTGGTCTGTGTCTTTTTTGGAGAGGTGTCTCTAGTTCTTTTGCCCACTTTTTAAGAAAAGATTTATTTATCTATGCATACAAGAGCTGGGGTGCAGGCTAAGAGGTGTGGGTGTTGAGAGGACTCACCAGAGACAGAGTGGGGAGTAGAATAGACAGATCTACTGAAATGCACTGATGAGGGGAGCAGCGGGCAAGACAGAAGAGGTCTGCTTCACCATGTGGGTCACCTCTCTGCGGGGGAGGGGGGGTGGAGGGGTGGGGGGATCGAACTCTTGCTGCAGTGACTGCAAATAGTTCCATAGTGCTGCAACTTAACCCTTGCACTACCAGGGAGGCCCTGACTTTTGCCCATTTTTTGATTATTTGTTTTGTTCTTGTAAAGTTTCATATGTTCTTTGTATGTCTTTGGTTATCAATCCTGTGTTAGATGTATCGTATGAAAATATTTTCTCCCACCCAGTAGGGTATCTTTTCATTTTAGTTATGATTTCTTTTGCTATACAGAAGCATTTAGTTTGATGTAGTTCCAGCTGTTCATGTTCTTGTTTGTTCTCCTTGCTGTTGGCAGTGAATGCCTAAAGGAATCACCCAAACTTATGTCATGAATTTATTTATTTATGTATACAAGAGCTGGGTTACAGGCCAGCGCTGGGGGAGGTGAGAGGATTTACCAGGGACAGAGTAGAACAGAAATGGCAGATCGACTGAAATACACTGCTGAGAGGAACAGCGGGCAAGGCAGGAGAGGTCTGCTGCGCCATGTGGGCCGCCTCCCTGGTCGGGGGATCGAACTTGTGGTGCTTCACTGCCCCGCAGACTCTTCACAGTGTGGCGCTCTACCTGCTATGCCTCAGGGAGGCCCTTTTTTTACTTTGTTAAGATTGCTTTTGCTATTCAGGTTCTTGGACCACTCTGACTGTCTCCCCAACAGAAGTCAAGGTCGCACCAGTCTCCATGGATTGCAAAGTACTGCAAGAAATTTCAAGACCTCTGCTTGTCTTGGTGGGAGCTGGTGGGGCCCTGTGCAAGGTCCCATGCATGGTCAGAAGCCTCTGGCCACTCTGATTCCCTTCCCAATGGGGGTTGTAGTCTCAATTTTAATTTTTTAAGTACAAAATTTAGTAGTTTAGCATAGTTATAAAGTTATGTAGTCACCACCACAATTTTATTTTAATTGTTTTACCCATCCTTGTTTATTTTTTTTACAACAGGATTTCTCCACTCAGGTACAGTTACCAGTTTTCCCACCACCAAAGTGCCCATAATCCTTGATCACACTCTCCTCCTCACAGTTCTCTACACAATTCTCTACTCTCCCTCTCATCCTCATCCTCACCCTCCCCTCCTGAGTGTCTCAGACTATAGCAGATTTCAAAGGCAGTCTTATGGTTAGTCTTTGTTTGGTTTCTCTAGATTCCACTTATAAGTGAAACCATCTGGTATTTATCTTTCTCCTCCTGACTCATTTGTTTAAAATAATCCATTCCATGTCTACCATGTTGTTGCAAGTGGCATGAGTTTATTTTTTTTTTATCACTGAGTAGTATTCTATTGTATGTATGTATCACATCTTCATCCAGTACACATCCTTTCCTGTATGGCTCACTTTCATCTCAATTGTTTTTTTACATTTTTCTCTTGAGTCAGCTTACACATGTACGTGGATCTTCTCTTTAGGTATGTATATACTACATAGGAAAAAATAGCTATGAAAAATATTTGGTTTATACCTAGTCTTGGAAAAGAAGCAAGAAGAGTAAATAATGCTATATTCTATTGATTTATTTCTTTATCCAAACAGGTCAGTTTAATGTTGTATTCTTTTTTTATTAGCATTTTCGATAATTTACTCCAAAGTTACTCATGAGAGACTTTTTAAATTTTCCTTCTTTTCCATCATTTCACTTCAAAGTCTTTATATCATAAATCTAAAAGTTGTATATCTTCTAGGTAATTTTTTTTTCTTTTAAGAAATTTGCACCTGCTTCTGAAAATAACCAGGTGACCTTTCAGAGGTGGAGGATAAATCTCAAAGGCTAGAAAAGATGTTTTTTTACTTTTATGTTGAAAATTCAATACTCTGGCTTGAACTTACTGTGGACAATGTGTTTAATGTTCTAAGGGTGAACTATGTGACTTTTTTTCTATGCACAAAGTTATGTCCAACATTCCACAAACAGGTTACACTTGAGGCAATTGATTGAAGTAGAACATGCTTCAATCGTAGAGCATAGAATTTTAGTCTTAGATATTTAGAGCTGCAAGCCTACTTGTCCTATTACACTGTACACCAAAAAAGAATATGACATGTTTTTCATGTCCGTCTTCTGAGGTCTAATGACATTTTAGAGACAATTTCTATTATGAATTATGATGAGGAAACTTGGAAAGAGGACTCAGAAAATTTGAAACTAGGCTCAGGTAATATATGGGTTTATATTGTAACAGTCTCATATTGATTATTTAATTCATTTATTTAGTTCATTCAATCATTAATTTATCCTTAAATCCAGTTTTGTGAAAAGCATAGGGAAGTTAACTGTTGCCTAGATCAAGTATGGGGTATTTGTTGTATACCTAAATCCTTAGCTATAATTAGGCACAACATTTGTGGCACAGGTGAAAATCAGGTATAGCATTTTTCATCCAGAGGCCCCACCCCCACCCCCAAACTTCTTGGCACATGTCCCTTGGCCACCCCACTCAGAGTTGGCTTTGAGAAAAAAACAGTTGTTCACCCCTAACATAGGGGTGATGGGAAACATTTATTTAGGCAAAAGGGAGAATAAGCCATCATGTTGAGTATGGCTTTACTATGAAGATGGAAAAAAATTTATTCTTATCTCCTACAGAACAGACTCTCTTCCATCAGCCTAATATAATCAAAGTTTTGCCTCAACCCCAAAAATGTCCAGAAGAAGTATAAATCTCATTTTCTAAAATTAATGTTAGAATACAGAGGAGAGATAAGGGTCTCCAATTCTTCTCATTGAAATACGATATTAAGCATTTCATATAATAGCCTTATAGGATAGGTACAATTATCACCCCTAGTTACAAATAAAGTATCTGATAAAGAAAAGGTTAAGAAGCTTGATCAGTCTTGCCAATATAGCTGGGATTGAACCCAGGGTTTTTGAGCCTGAACTAATACCCTGTAAAATAGTGTGAAGAAGAATTTCAGATACAATAATACTACCAAAGAAACCCATTAGTTGACTTATATATGGCACTGTTGAAAATAGGGTTGAATTATCAATTCTGAGTTTTACTTCCAACTGTGACATTTAAAACCTTCATGTTGGGCCTCCCTGGTGGCGCAGTGGGTTAAGCAATGCACTATGAAGCAAACCGCAGCCACTGCAGCACAAGTTCGATACCTGCTGACGGCCAGGGAGGGGACCCACATGACATGGYAGGCCTCTCCTGCTGTGCCCRCTGCTCCYCTCAGCAGTGGATTTCAGTACATCTGCCTGTTCTGCCCCCTGCTCTGTCTGTGGTGAATCTTCTCACCCCCCACACCTCTGACCTGTACCCCAGTGCTTGTATGCATAAATAAATAAATCTTTAAAAAAATAATAAAAAATAAAACCTTCATGTTTCTGCAAAATTAAGATGGGGATAAATTGCTTCTATCACAAGATTTTTTTTTAAAGATTTATTTATTTATGCATACAAGCGCTGGGGTACAGGCCATAGGTGATGAGGGTGATAAGAGCCACTAGAGACAGAGTTGGGGGCAGAACAAGCAGATCTACTTAAATACACTACTGAAGGGAGCAGTGGGCGAGGCAGGAGAGGTCCGCTGTGCCATGTGGACCCCCTCCCTGGTGGGAATCAAACTCGCGGATGCTTCACGGCGTGGTGCTCAACCCACTGAGCCACTAGGGAGGCCTATCACAAGATTTGAAGGAAAATTAAAATAAGATATATCAGAACATATGGAAGAGTTACTATAGTGATTGGCCTATAATGGGTGTTCAATTAAACTGAATTGCTCTTTTATTTCTTTGAAGTAGATAGGAGAAGAATTGGAAACTCTTATCTCTCCTATGTCTTCTAACATTAATTTTAAAAATAAGATTTATACTTCTTCTGGACATTTTTGGGGTTAAGGCAAAACTTTGATGATAATAAGATGATGGGAGAGAGTCTGTTCTGTAGGTGATAGGAATAATTTTTTTTCCATCTTCATAGTAAAGCCATACTCACCATGATGGCTTGTTCTCCCTTTTTCCTAAAAGACACAATATCTGTAAAATATAAATTCTTCTGAGTTGAGTAGTTGTAGATGATATTATCTATTTTTTACTTTTTAGCATAAAATAAAACTTCTACCGGACTGATTCATATGAAACAGGATCAGAATGATTGGTTTATGACAACTTGGACGGATGCCAATATGGAAGAAGAGAAGAAAATATATAACTGGTAGAGGATGAAAATAAATGCATCACCCATTTCTGGTTATGCCCAACTTTGGCCCTATATCCATAGTTTCCCAGTTGGAGGATGCAATAAATATCAGTGTGTGTGTTTGTGTGTGTTAATGAAATATGTGGCATTTGATAGTGGAGTACAGAGAGGAGGCTCATTCTGTCATTTTACTTAGATTAATCAGGATTTATTTAAAATTATGTCTCACTTTGAATTTGACATCATTTTGAAAAACTGGCTTTGTACTGTCAAGCTCCTTGAACAGTCTGGATGTGTAATCATGGGAAATGGCTTCATATTGCTAGTCATCACTTTATCTCATCAAGAGCAATAAGTGACCCAATGATTTAGGATTTCTTCTAGGGATGATTTCAAATTTTTAGAGAGTGTTCAAAAAAGAAACTACACGACTTTTTATCTTTATTAGCTAGTCATAGGCCTTGCTGAGCATTGAAGTAATCTCAGTGAGAGATATTTACTTCTGAAGAAAGGGTGGGTAAATGAGACAAAATGAAGTAACATGGATTCAATGAGAGTTCTACCTGTTCAAATGAGTGTGCAATGTTTATTCTATAATTCCTTTGAAACTTCACTTGTAAAACAGTGATACTAACATTTATCTTTCTAATTATTGAGAAAGCTAAATTAGATGTGTATGTGAATGTGCTTGTCCATTAATTTGGCATATTCAGACTCTTTCAACTAAACAGCATTTGAGAGTTTTCTGGTCTACCCCAGTCACTTCTGGTATAGAAGCACATAAGACATTTCTGTGATCTCTTCATGTCCTGAGGGTTCCCTGGGAAAAAAGTACTTGCCCAACAACTGAGTTTTGAAAGCACATGGTTGACTCTAGCTCTCTGTTTCAGTGGTGTTTTCACAAAGGAACATAAAGTTTGAGCTGAATGTCTGGTACACATCATTGTCATTGGCACTACTTCTTGTTGTCAATGGGAAGCTCCATGGTTCTTTTGCCAGTTCTCTTTTAAGAAGAACAGGCTACATACATTATGCAAGAAGTCACTCAACAAGGAGCCAGATCTGAGTCTGCAAATAATAGAGAACTTCTTTAGGCCTCTAATTTCTTATATATAATATGAGAGAACATTCCCCAAGCTACATTTTACTCTCTTACTTTCTCTTGTATTCAATTTTTATTCTCCATGACAATCTTAACTCCTCATTTTTCTACCCTTCTTTATATATTTATAAATTCAAACAATTTTTTCTCTCTTGTCTTGTTTTTTATTTTATTTTTTTTTTATTAATTATATTTGACATCATTTGTAGTCCCCAGGGAGTACCCACCACCATTTCACCGGTGCACCATCACCTCAGTCCCTTGTGCACCC
>JAGFMF010011690.1:500011-541079 GCA_019455555.1 Galemys pyrenaicus | reverse complement strand
GTACAGGTGCTCTTTTGGATCAGTGTTTTTGTGTCCTTTGGGTAGGTTCCTAGGAGTGGGATTGCCGGATCATATGGTAGTTCCATTTCTAGTAGACTGTCTCTTTTGTCTTGTTATTTAAGATCTTGATATCCTTTAGAGAAAGGTAATTGCCTAAATGTGAAATAGAATGTTGTGACTATTTCTAAAGCAATCTTAAAGTTTTAAAACTGTTATATTTCCTCTAATACTTAGTAGAGATTTTGATATATTTTCCATTTGATGAGTGAACAATCAATTATTTATTTCAATTAGCTATTTAAAATACACTTAGCTAAGTAAAATGCATTCTCCACTAAATGTGTTCTCCCTTTTTGAGAACTACAGGGGTTTTAAAAATGTCTTTCCATGCTAGTTATCTTGATGATTTCTTCTTGTTGGTGATATTCAAGCTTTTCTACTCTAGAGGTCAGTATAATGTTGTAAATGGCAGACTCTTTGTCTTGATAAGATCTTTAAAAAACTAGGTTCTTAAATCTGAATCATGCATAAAACTGGAAAAAAAAAGAAAGAAAGGAGACAAACTCTCTCACCACAAAAAGGCACTTGTAAAATGATGATAATCCAAAACAGAATGTTCAGGGGGAATTAAATAATGATTGAGGTTAGTGACTGAATTACATGCACAAAATACTTTCCCCAAGTTATATAATTGTAAGGACAACAAGAGTTGATGAACAGAAGGTGGAAAATAATGTAAGAAAAAGACAAAGCCAACGAAAGTCATAAAGAAACGTCAGCTTGAATGGGACCAAATATTAAGATCATTCTGAGAAAGTCACTTTGTAAAGACTGGGGTGTTTACTGTCTAGATGCTTGAGTGTTAGTGACAAGAGAATAAAGGAAAGGAATGCACTGTACCTATTCTTCACAAAAATAACTGTTCCCAAACTCCCATTCAACAGCTACCCCTCTCGCAACCAGTGACCCTGTCTTCTTCATTTTGAAAGCCAATGCCATAGCTCTGATAGACTCCAAGTCACTCCTACCTTTGGACCTACAACAGACTCTCTTCCTCCTCCAGTAGTTTAATTAATACCTGGATTTTGTTCAAATTCAACCTCTATCAGTGCTTCTGATCCCATCTCCTCCCCTCTCTGCCATGATTTGCTTCCTTAGACATTTAGTTTCTTCAATTGGTATCTTTAACCCTTTTCTCTAATTTCCTAGCTCATTCTTTTCACTCTATAATTAAAGTTTGAGCATTTCTTACCCAAAAGAAAAAAGAAAGAGAAATAAGAAAACCATTTAACTTTGCATCTTCATTCAGCTATTCTTATCTATGCATCTTTCATTGATATTTTCATCTTTATTAAGTCTGAACTTTCTCCTTTGGTTCTTGAAATTTCTGACAAAATATAATCTATAATTCACTCTTCAATTACTGTAGAATGATATTTGGCTTCACTTTTCACTGAAATAGGTCTTACTGAGTCACTGATGAGTTTCTACTGGTCCAATCCAACAGACGTTGTTTAGTCACTATCTCATAGAACATTTCTGCTACATTTGAAATTATCAATACAAAATATATCCTATGTGTGAAGATTTGCAACCCCTCTACACTTATTTTATTTGTATAACATTTTGTTCTCCTCTTCTGCCTGTACACCACAGTCTCTGTGGACTGTTTGGCATCTGCTAACCATTTACCTACTAAAATTTCGAAGTCACTTCTATATTTGAAAATCATCAATGGCTCCCTGGCATTGTCAAATAAAACCAAACTCTTTAGTAGGACAAAGCAGACTTTCTATAATGTGATGCTTTGTGTAAAACAGTATCTTGAGCATAAACTTATAGTTGTTTACAAATTAAAAAATGTAGCAAAAATAAATACAGTTCTTAAATGTTTAGCATTTTTATTAATCTATTTTAGTGTTTTCATGTGTTTAATCAAATTTGGGTCACACATTACAATTTTTGCTTGGATAAATTAAGTCTCTGAAAGTTTGGTTGATATAATGTATTGGGATATAGCTACAATTATTCATGCTAGCCTGTTCATTTAATATAGGAAATCATTTAATTTATATTAAAATGGGCATATTAACCCTTTTGGAAGAATTTGTCTCATAATAACATATGGCTAAGGTTTTAGTGTGGAATCCATTTTTGTAATTATCAATATGATAATCTAGGAATTGTAGATTTCATTTATTCTTCCTTCCTTGAAAGTAAAGGGCTAATAATATAGAATTTATTGAGCTTTATATTTGGGTGAACCATGAAAATGGTTATTTACTTTGTTCCTTTCATGTATTGTTCAGAATCTATCACCACTACTCAACTCTGCCCTTATACAAAAACAATTACTGACAATATATAACAAAATGGGTAGTTGTGTTCCAATAATACTTTACATATACTGAAACTGAATTTTATATAATTTCCTGTGTCATAAAATTATTCTTGTTATGATTTTTTTAAGTATGTTAAAAGCAAAAATAAAAAAAATAATTGCCCTCAGGTCACACAGAAGTAAGCAGTGACCAAGTGGCTACTGGAATCAAGGCTTGGAATAAACCAGATATCTGTGATAAGGATCCAGTCTTTGAATTAGCCATTGAGCCTTTCATGGATACTTTTCTTGACTTTAAAGCAGGGCTGTTGGTATCTATTACAGTGTTTTGGTGAGAAGTGAAAAATAATACATCAGAATATATTGACAGGAGGTACATCTCAGTTATTTTTGTCTTAAAATCAGGGGCCACCCTGGTATAGAGAATAGATGTCCACCTCTCTTTTTTTGTAGCTAGCAATAGACATTTTTACTGTATTTAAACCCAATATGTTGTTCTTAATATATGTCTTCTGACTGCCCCTTAGGATTCACACATAGCTGGTATTAACCCTTTTCATGATTTCCATGCTGTAGTGTTTTCATTTTCTTTGGAAAACAATTGATTAGATGATATATGGTATGTGGAAAAAAGTTACTGGAAAACTCTACAATTTCATTTTCCTGTTAGAGTAGTGAAATAGTTAACAACAATTTTCTGTCTGTTATTACAAAGGGTTTTCTTTTACATTTTAAAAATGAAAATCTTTGCCACTTTTTGAAATGCTTTGTGATACTGTTAAGCTTTAAAAATAAGCTTATAAAAGTATTTTGCTCAACCAATTCATTTAAAAGCAATGGCATGGTAACACCTGCTCTATCTATATGAGCCAACTAATTTCCTGGACTGGGGAGAAGACAATCTTGGGGAAGGTGGGGTGGGTAGGAAATCTTAAAGCAGAAGCCTCCCTGATATGTTAGCATCATTACCATTCAGATTGTTTTCACAGACGGTAGGCTGTGTTGCGTCTGTCATGGAGAGAAGGAAGAAATTTAATAATGTTGATTTCTCCTTTCCCCTGTTATTCTTTGTGTCATGTTTACAGTGTTGGGGGTGGATGGGAGAAAGCATCTCTCCTGTTGCCAACTCTCTCCAAGGAGCCCCCCACGAGACTCGCTGGCAGTCCTGTGAGATGAAGATTTTATCCTGGTGTCCTGGCCAGCTTCCATCTGGCCAAAGGCATTTTATCTCAATATTTCCAAGGCGCCAATCTCTGCAGTATTGAAGTGCTCAATTAGATATGGCCTACGTCTCTGTATCATAGCACTGTGCGCTGCTGAACAGCTGCTGCATTCCAACAGAGGGTGAAGTCATCTCTATATATAGAGCATGGCAAGCTGTTTGGAGCTGTGGCAGATTTAAGCAGGCAAATGCACACCTGAACTATAAGTCAGTCACCTGCCCAGAGTGACAGAAGGGTCTGGAAAAATCCCTCCTTCCTTAAGGGGAAAGTACATAGAGACCACAGGGTCTATTTACAGCTATTTTTTTCTTTAACTTACAGCTGTGCCTCAGTATTTTTCCTTTTTGTTGTCAAGTTCACAGAGAGTAAAAAAATCACTGTTTACAAAGAGGCTTTATTTTCTTCCATGATTATCTTTTGCAAACTTTGGTTTGTTTATTGATAAGAAGTTCATTACATATTAGCCCATATCCAGGGCACTGTCACTTATTAAACATTATTGTTTAAGTTATTGTGCAATTATTCATCTAATGCTTGTCATCCCTGTTATATGGCAAGCTCTTTGTTTCTGGTATGTAGCACTTGAATAAATACATGAATAATGAGTGTTATGATAATTCATAATCCCTTATGAAAGATGGTGCTCTGGTCTACATCAAAAGGCCATAATTGCTTCTCCTTCCACAGTGATCTGGAAAAGATATAAAGTGCATCATGGCTACCAGTGCCATGACTAATACCTGGCACTGGAAAGACCCTAGGAAGTCATAGACATCCCTTTCTCATTTAATTGAATACAAGATGTTTTGATTTGCAGACAAGATCAGGATGAATAGCTAGCTGTGCAATGATGCCTAAATCCAGAAACAAGATAGACTTGGCATTGGAGATTCTGAAGTTTCATCCTGGCTCAACCTCCTTACTAACTGTGCTATTCTGGGAATGTCAAGGGATCCATACTGACCCTCAGCTTCCTCATTTAATACATGGAGGTAATGATTTCTGACCTGTTCCCCTCACAGAGCTGTGAAAAGGGTCCATGTCTGAAAATGCACTGCAAATTATGTCACTCTTATACATGAAAGGCATACTCTTATTTTTGTCATTCTTGTCTTATCTAACTGTCAGCAAGAGTCAGATTGACATGCTAGCAGTTCACCTCTGGCCACCTTAAGGCAACAGTTCCATCTTTGCCATTTCACACTTTAGTGACTATAATGGTGTGTCAAATGGATAGGCAGGTGAGAGGTTCTGGAGAGAGTTGACTTTCTGGCGCCTTGATATTGCAAATCACTTGAAAAGATATCCACTGTGACTTCCTCTCAATCTTCTTCACTCTGCTCTTCAGTAGGCAGTGAGTCCACCTTATTTCATGGAATCAAAGGTCACTGAAGGTCAAATAAGGTCCAAATGAGGAACACCGGAGAGAGCATTTCATTTATGGTCAGAGCTCTCCTTATCCCACAGTCCTATGATTAGCTATTAAAGGCAGAGCATGTCCAGGGGAAGATAAATTACTTCCTGGGGATATAAACCATCCTTTCTGTCAGAACTTGGATTCTTCAATGATGAATTTATAAAATGAACTTTGACTTCTGTGAGGCAAGTAAAATGCAAACTCTTAGTTAGGGCTGATTTGTGGGGCACACCTAGTTTTTCATTGATTTGTCATTAAGCAGAGCTTGAGTGATATAAGCACACTCTACTGGGAATATGAGTCAAGGTAACCAGAACAAAGACCTCTCTGGATGATCAATGTCCTTAAGTCAGTTATAATATTCCGCCATGGGTACTTAACTCTATTCTCAGTGTGAAGTGTATCCCAACTAAGGTGAATGCCTTGCTAGCACTAATACTATTTTTTTTAATTTCCTTAAAGACATAGATGTCAGCATATAAGTCCTTTCTGTCCCTTAATAATTCCCTCATCCTCCTCTGCCACTAGCCTGAGTAACTCCTTCCAAGTCACCAGAATTGCTAGAATTACAGTCAGCAACTCATGGGCAAAAGGGGGAGAAATTGAGCTGATTACCTATTAACTGCTGCCTAAATTAAGTAGATTCTCATATTGCTTTAAAATTCATAGTTTTCTCTTATATATCCCCTCTGGGTCTTCATGCTCTCTATATAAAAAGGCAATGTGACAAATTCCTTTGCCAAGACTTGGATGTTGGGAACTCAGAGTTTTTATTTAATCATGGTACTGATTTCCTGTCTGGCGTTAAATATGCTATTTTACATTTCAAATATTCCATCTGTAAAGGCAGAATGATGATTCTTCCCCTTCTCAAGGGAATTGGGAGATGAGAGATTATTTAGCATTTTAACAGGCTTTGGAGACACTGAGTGTTGAATAACTAGTATTAGTACACTGTCTCTGAACTGGTTATGGATACTCAAAAAAGTTGAAGCTCAAACATCAGCCAGTTGATTTGTTTTGGCATCAGATCCCCTAAGGTTTCTCTGTCCATAGTACTCACTGAGATTGAGTGATGAAGCACTGCCTGTCTTGTAATAAAAGGAATCTGGGTCATTAACTTGAATTGTCGAAATAATGCAGTTTTTTATTTCTTGCCCTATTTTATGAGAACACAATTCTAAACCCTCAAATCAGTAGAGATTCCATTATGTAATAAACATGCCTCAAATGAACTGTTTTGTCATGAAATGTGCTATGCTTTATCTTTAGATTATAACTGGTGGGTGGGGTAAGAGGATTCCTGGCCAATGCTAATTTTTGAAAGCAAACTATAATTATCTTTGAGGCTTACCACTTCTGTTATGCCGACCAAGTCTCTGAGATTTAGGGGAATTCCTCCTCAATTTGGATACATTTCATATAGATTATTCTATGTGTTTGTTGGTCAAATACATATTAAAATTTTATAACTAATCAGGCCCTAGGTTACAGGACAAGTATAAATATCTCTATCACATACGTTATCTCTATCACAGAGGACTTTATGTTGGGGAAGCATAGACATTCAGTGATAACTAAAAATGCAAGGCGAGATATAAGCAGAGTAATGTATGAACACAAATGAGGGTAATTATTGCCTTTCAGAGTCAGAAAAGATTTCTCAGACATTGGAGACATTTTAATTGGGAGTTTAAAGAAGAGTATTTTATCAGGTAAAGGAAAAGAGATGAGAAATAGAGGAGTATTCTTTACAGAGGATGCAGTAATTGTAGTGAATGTTATAACTTCACCATTTTGTGACAAGAGAGTGCTGCATAGATTTACCTATTGAGTTCCACTTAGACATTCTGGAAGATGATCTCTTTCCTTTATTGATCATAAATTAATACCTTTTGCAGAAAGAGATCTTCTTTTGCAAATACCCTGTAACACAAAGTTTACTTGACTTCATATACTGTCCTTATGAATAGGAGGAAAAGAGTGGCTCTTGAGGGTTGCATTCATCACAAAGATCCAGAATTGCTCCCCTTACGCCTTTGCTTTCCAGTAGTGACTGGAATAAAAAATATACTTTGCAGTGAATGACTACTCCTCAGCAAGATTGCATTCTTCAGTCATGTATTAATGCAGGTTGCAAGGAACTCAGGTCTTGGGGAACACCTATAATTAACCATTTGGAGGGAAGACACAGAGAAGTAGAGAACCTACCACAGTAACAAAATATTTATTTGATTATCACCAGTTCATTTAATTCCAATGGCTAGATAATGCAGAGTGGGTAGCCTTTTATTACTTCCAGAGGGTCATAACATTGTAGGTGCAAATTCAAGTTTGATCTCATTTAGCTCATTTTATGTTGTGTTTTCCATGTCAGGTACTCTTCTGGACAGTTTCATATGTTGTCTTTATTTCACATATTATTAGTTACAACCCAGTATGTTTAAACATGCTATTATTATAACTTTATGAAATTAAAACAAATTTTTATAAAGATTTATTTATTTATGAACACAAGCACTGGGGTACCAGCCAGAGGTGTTGAGGGTGATAGAAGCCACTAGAGACAGAGTGGGGAACAGAACTGGCAGATTAACTGAAACACACGACTGAGGGGAGCAGTGGGTGAGGCAGGAGAGGTCTGCCTTACCATGTGGGTTACCTCCCAGGCAGGCAGTAGGGATTGAACTTGTGCTGCAGTGACTGTGTTGGCATCATAATACGTTGCTTAACCCATTGTGCCACCAGGGAGGCCCCAACTTTATGAATTCTTAAAAGCTATATATAGTATGTTTGTTTTTCTTCTTTTTCTTGGGCATGTTGATAATAGAGATTTTTCAAATAGGTAGAGATTATCTACCTACTGAGTAGAAGCTGGTGATTTGCTTTGTAGAATCTTCACATTCTTTTATGTATACCACAAGATCAATTAACTGTTGATGTTATTGAGTACTTTTTGACTTTATAAGAAGACTGTAAGCTACTTGCGGATAGCCATTTAATTTTCTATTTCCCATAACGCTTAGCCAGACACATAGCAAGTATGCTGACTTCCAAGTTTTTAACATGACTGAGGGCCCATCACAAGAATCACCTATCAAAGTGTCAGGTGAGTCTGAGTTGTGCAAAACTAGTAAGTATATCAGTTTTTGATTCTGGATAGAGAAATCACACATATTTAGTGGTTTAAAAGTGAACACACACACACAAAAAGTGAACACACACACACACCTCTATATCTTCAGTTGGCCCCTTTTATCTGTAGGTACAGTAACCACAGATTCAACCAAGCACAGATCAAATGTATGTGCTATATATATATATATATATATATTTTTTTTTTTTTTTAAGATCTATTTATTTACATATACAAGCACTGGGGTACAGGCCACAAGTGGATGGAGGGTAGTGAGAGGCAGAGTAGGGAACAGAACAGGCAGACTAATTGAAATACACAGCTGAGGGGAGCATCGAGTGAGGCAGGAGAGGTCTGCCATGTTATGTGGGTCACCTCCCTGGCCAAGGGCAGGGATCGAACTTGTGCTGCAGTGGCTATGTTGGCTTCATAGTGTGTTGCTTAACCCATTGCGCCACCAGGGAGACTCCTATATGTGCTATATATTAATGCTTATGCTGGTTATATCTGTACTGAACTTTTATAAAAACTTATCTTCTTGTTGTTATTCTCTAAAAAATACAAAATAAGAACTATTTGCATAGTCATTGCACTATATTAGGTATTACAAGTAGTCTAGTGATGATTTAAGTATACAGAAGAATATATTATATGATTATATGCAAATATTGTAACATTTTAAGTAAAATACTTGAACATACATAGGTTTTGATATTGTATGTTTCCTGGAACCAATTCCCCATGGATACTAAGGGATAACATTCAGATGAGTGGATGGATAGATAGATAGATAGATAGATAGATAGATAGATAGATAGATAGATAGATAGATAGATAGACAGAAGCATACACACATACTCACATCTGCACAAATATGAACCTCCATTTTCTGTTAATCAGGAATCAAGCACAACTTATCTGGAACTCTACTTAGGATTTCATGAAGCTGTAATAAATGTATCAGCTACATTGTGTTCCTTTCAGAATTTTGGCATCCTCTTCCAATTTCATGTTGCTGTTAGAAGAAGTTAGTTTCTTACAGTTGTAGGATTGAAGTCCTTGTGTACTTGCTAGAAGCTGTCTTATCTCTCCACTCTTAGAGGCTTTTCAAAGCTGTTTTTCACAACCCTCTTATAGGTCCTCCAAAAATATGGCAGCTTTATTCAGAGTCAGGAAGAGAATCTTTTCTCTAGTTTGCTAATATGAAGTTTTACATATTGTAACATAAACATGGGAGTGATTATCCTATCACTTGTACCAAATTCCATTATCTAGAAGAAAGTCACAGGACTTTCCAGAATGCAAGGAGAGAATAATGCAGAACAACACTAGTGAATATGTTTTAGGGTATGTCCACCACATGAAGAGTGAAATCCACAGCAGTAATTATATGTAGCTAAAATGCATAAGTTTTTAACTCCCAATCACCTGAGCTTCATATAGTCAAATATAGTGGACTGATAATTGTACTGATATAGGTACCAAAAGAAATAAGCACATTTCTGTTTAGACAGATGATTTAGAAGTAAAGATATTCCCTGTTCTTAGATTAGAAGAACTAACAATGCTAAGTGGTCATCTTTCCCAATATAATATATAGATTCAATACAATCCCTGCAAAAGATTCAAATGCATACTTTAAAGATACACAACAAATATTCTGAACTTTATATAGGACCACAAAAGACTCTGAATAACCCTACCAGTTCTGGCAAATAAGTGAAAGACTAGAGATATCACAGGCTCAGATTTCAAGGTATACTACAAAGGTATAGTAATCAAAGTAGAGTGAATAATGTCTATTTTTACTGCAATAAAAAAGAGAATAAAAACAAGCCAATGGAATAAAGAACCCAGAAATAAGTCCACAATTAAATGAATATTTAATCTATGACAAAGTAATCCAGAACACATGCTGGAGAAAGTTTCTTCAACAAATGGTGCTAGGGAAACTAGACAGCAACATGCAAGAGGACAAAATTAGATAACTATCTTCCACCATATCAAAAATTAACTCCAAATAAATTAAAGCCTTGAATTAAAGACCTGAAACCATAAAATACATAGACAAAAACATAAGCAAAGCAGTCCATGATATAGGCATGAATTTGTGAGCTTGACTCCAATAGCAAAGGAAAAAAGAGAATAAAAAACAAATGTACTACATCAAATTAAAAATCTGTACAGTGAAAAAAACTGTCTTTAAAATTAGAAAACACTCCAGTGAATGGGAGGAAGTATTTTCACATTTGACTAGAGGCTGTTATCCAGACTTACAAAGAACTCATACATAACTCATCAAAAAGAAAACAAATAACCCAATCAAAATGGACAGAAGAGCTCTTCACTCTTCTCCAAAGAAGATACACAGATGACCAACAAGCACATAAATAAAATGTTTATTACCACCTTTCATCAGAGAAATATAAATCAAAACCACAATGAGATAACTAACTCACACCCCATATCAAAAAATCCAGAAACAAGTATTAATGAAGGATGTGAAGTAAAAGGAACCCTCATATGCTGTTGGTGGGAATGTAGACTGATTCGCTTCTATGGAAAACTGTATGGAAGTTACTCAAATTTTAAAAATAGATGTAGCATACAATCTAGCAATTTAATTTTCTAGATATCTACCCAAATAATGCCAAAACATTGATTCATAAAGATATTTGCATTTCAATGTTCATTGAAGTATTATCTGTTATGAAAACAATCTATGTGCTCAACAATAGATGAGTATATAAAGATGTGGTATTTATGCACAATGGAATACTATTCAGCTATACAACAAACTTGCTGTTTGTCGGCACATGGTTGGAACTGGAGGGGATTATGCTCAGCAAAATAAATCATATGTTCAGATATAAATATTGGATGGTTTCATTCGTGTAGAATATAGAGAAACAAATTGAAGTGTCAGATGAAACAATCCAAAACCAAATTCTAAAAATCTGACTGAAAAACTAAGGTTGCCATAGGGGTGTCAATTACAAAGGGGAGGGGTCCTAACAGATTATGGTGAAGGACTGTGAATGCCTTGATGGTGGATTGGTCTGGCAAGACATATCTGAAGATTTGTCAACCTAACTATACTTCAAATCATAGGTAGTATTGTAAACTGATGTTACCTCAATTAGAATAAAATAAAATAATGAATTAAAATATATGAATGCTGCTATAAGGGGATGGTTTATTTGCTCAATAAGAACTAAGCAGGAAGGTCTCCCTGGTGGTGCAGCGGGTTGAGCGCCGCACTGTGAAGCATCTGCTGCACAGCAGTGCAAGTTCGATCCCTGGCCAGGGATGGGACCTACATGGTGCTGCAGACCTCTGCTGTCTGGCCCGCTGCTCCCCTCAGCAGTGTATTTCAGTTCATCTGCCTGTTCTGCTCCCCACTCTGCCTCTGGTGAATCATCTCACCTCCTGCGACTCTGGCTTTTACCCCAGCTTGTGTATGCATAAAAATAAAATAAAAATAAAAAAAAGAACTAAGCAGGAAGGTTGATTTTTAGGTAGAAGTGCTTATCACAGACATGTCCAGGATAAGTTTTTTTTTTTTTTAAAGATTTGTTTATTTATGCATACCAGAGCTGGGGTACAGGCCAGAGTTGGGGGAGGTGAGAGGATTCACCAGAGACAGAGCGGGGAGCAGAACAGGTAGACTGACTGAAATACACTGCTGAAGGGAGCAGCGGTCAAGGCAGGAGAAGACTCTGGTAAAAAATGAATTACTGGCATTAAAAGGAAAGACTGCCCTCTTTGGCTACAGGTGATTTTTTTTTTTTTATGAATTTCATAGAAAGATTCTGAAGAGCAATGCTATAGAAGCAGGTGAATATAAAATCATTGTTGCCTCAGAGAAAGAGCAATACCAAAGGGGGAATCTTTAGGAAGAGCATAAAATATAATGTGAAAATACAGAAAAGATCAAGATCGAGTGTCCAGGAAGCAATTCAGAGATAATACACTTATCCAAAGAAAGTGTAGCCATGTTCAAGATGGTTTCAAGGGAAGAATCCCAAAATCTACCAGTGAAGTTTGGGTGAAGTTTGGGCTACCTTTAACAAAAACACCTCTAACAACAAATAACAAATGGATCTTGCTTTGCCAGCAATTACAGTTGTGAAACAACCTCAAATATATCATAGGAAAGTAAGAAAAGAGTTAATAATTATACACTTAGACCTCTGGGTACTCAGATAATTTGTTTACAGCATTCCCACAGTTTTCCTATATGGTTAAAAGATGACCTATTCATGTTAAAGAAATTACTATTTTTTGGGTTTTCCCGCCACTGAGGAGTGAGCAACAGGCTCCTGTCCAGAGTTTTTAAAAGTGTTTCCCTGGTCACCTGTCCTTGGCGTGGAAGAAAGCTAGCGAGAACATGTCTTCCCTTCTCATGGTGACTTCCCTTGGAGGTTTTCTCCATGGTTTTCTGTGACCATGGGAAACCAGCAATTAAGAACATGGTCTTCCTATGCTTTACTCACTTAATCTGGATTATATGTCTTTTTAATTTGCCCCATAATACCTATTTTCACATGATGACTCTATTACATTCCATTGTTGACATGTCTGTGTCTTTCCCTCTCCAGAGAGTTCCTTGAGGGCAAGAAACAAATCATTGTATTTCTAGTTCTAGCATTTTCCATATTTTTTATGAGCATTAACTATTTTCCAAATGGATGGATATTCTCAGTTCATCAGAATTATGTAAATCTAGTTTTCTAGATGTGATGATACTATCAGAATACAAATAAAGAGAACCTGACTGATAAAAAATTATGTAATTTTTAATTCCATATAAACAAATTTAGAGACTTAAAAATCCTAGAAACAAAGTGGGAATTTTCACGTAGAGTTAATGATAAAGTTAACAAAAATCTTTTAAAAATTATGAAAAATGTTTTAATAATTAATGTAGAACTCAGTAATCTGTTCAACATAGGGCAGATACTGTACCGTGGCTTAAGATGCATCTACACCTGTCCAGGACATGCCCACAGTACACTGGGAGAGAAAAATGTGGAAGCAACTCATTCCAAAGCAGCAAGTAAAATACTAATAATATGTTTGCACAATTATAGAGGATATAACAACTAGAAAAGGCTTCATAGAGTTGCTGATAAATATGATCACACATTATAGGTGAAACAGGAGGAGCATTTCATTTTCAGGAGAGAATACACAGGAGTATAGAGGCCTGAAGGATCATAGAGTGCTTGACAATCAGAACTAATTTATTACCACTGGGAGACCACAAGGTCCATGTACAAAATGTGAGGGTCAGGAAAGTGGCAAGAACAAGACTGCAAGGTGTTTTCTGTATCATTCTAAGGCATTTGGTCAGGATAGGAAGAAAAAGGCTTATATCCTGAGGAAAAACAAATTATTTTCTTCTGTCTTACTGAGGTATGGCTAACACACAAAACCTGCACATATTTAGCATGTGAAATTTGAGGAGTTTGAGTAGATGCAAATACCCATGAAACTGTCACAACAGTCAAGATAATAAACATATCTGATATGTCCCAAACTTTCCTCCTGCTCCTTTGGGGTTTTTGCTCCTTTGTAATAAGAATACTTACATGAGGTCTAATCTCTTAACCAATACTTTACCTTTGCAAAACTATTGTTAACTATAGACACTCTGTTGTGTATAATTTTGCTAGATGCAAACTCCTACCATTTTCTAGGATTTTAGGTCTCTAAATTTGTTTGCATGTAACATGATTTTTTTATCAGATAAGATTTTCTTTGTTTTGCATTTTGATAACTTAATTTGAAGTAGAATCTCTCCTTTTCCCATTCCCTCCAGTTCTTGGCATCCACCCTTTGACTCTATCTCTATGGGCTTGACTATTTTTGCTACCTCATGTAACTAGAGTCATATAGTATCTCTTCTGTGTCTTTGCAAAATTTCTTTCAGGTTCATCTTGTTAGCACATGCAGCCGAATTTGCTTCTTTAAAAAGATTGACTAGGGCCCTCCCTGGTGGCGCAGTGGGTTAAGCAACACACTATGAAGCAAACCACAGCCACTGCAGCACGAGTTCGATCCCTGCTGCTGGCTGGGGAGGTGATTCACATGGTGCAGGCAGACCTCTCCTGCCTGGCCCGCTGCTCCCCATAGAAGTGTGTTTCAGTACATCTGCCTGTTCTGCCCCCTGCTCTGTCTGGTGGATTCTCTCACCTCCCCACACCTCTGACCTGTACCCCAGTGCTTGTATGCATAAATAAATAAATCTTAAAAAAAAAATTCAATAATTTTCCATTGTATGAAAATAACACTCTTAATCCATCAGTGGATATTTAGATTGTTTAAATATATTGGTTATTGTAGATAATGATTCAACAATGATGGGAGTACAAGAATATATTTCCAAACCATATTCATGATAGGACTTATTGTAAATATATATAAAAGAAAGATCTGTAACTAATAGCAATAAAAACAAATAACCTGACTTAAAATTGGGCAAAATAAGTGAACATATATCCAAAGACATACTTACAAATGAATATATGAAAAGGTGCCAAACATCACTGGCTGTCAGGGTAATGAAATTCAAAACCACAATGCAGTATTACCTTAAACCTGTTAAGATGGCTATTATCAAAAGTCAAAAGATAACACATATAGGTCAGGATGTAGAAAAATTGGACTCCTCATGCCCTGTTGGTGGGACTGTAAAGTGAAATAGCTACTTTAGAAAACAGTATGGATTTTCTTTTAAAAAATTACACATAGAAATACCATATAATTCAACAATCCCACTTCTGGATATATAACCCTAAAATAATTGATCTTGAAAAATAATAACTGTAGAAGTACATTGCAACTCTCATTCCCTAGATATTCAAAAAGTCATGTTTATATTCTTTAGACAATTATGCAAATTTTTTTTCTACTCTTGGTGTAGAACCCATTGGTGCTAATTTGGAAAACAGAGCCAGAGACTGTAATGACTGAGAAAAATGTAGAGATAATAATATTTTTTATTCCTCTGCTTTTACATTCAGATAAAAGAAAAAGTCCCTCTCCACCACAAGCTTCTCAGACATTTGGAAGTTGGAAGTTCTTACCCTGTAATTCTCTACCTATTGCTATGTACTGATTTTTGATTATCAACATGTTGAACCTCTACCTGAGGATATTTCACCTAATTCTCATTCTGTATGATAAGGTTTATTCTAATATTTAAATCTCATTTTGGACTTTAAGAGATGTCAAATACATCCCGAGAAGACAACCAATTCGTAAGAAGGCTTCCCAGGAACCAAGGACCAGAAGTCAAAGCATAGGAGGCAAAGATAAAGAATCAAAGGATATAAATATAGAAGAGTGGCTTCAGGGTTAGGGTTCTGAGACAGGAGGCCTGCTCCAGGCCCCAGTAGAGAGCAAGGTAAAAGACTCTAGATGGTTACGTGGGGTAGTCACAGTTGTATGTGACTTGCTTTGCTTTTCTGTTCCAACTGGAACACAGTTCAGGGGGTGGGGGTGAGGGTAGGCAGGATGAGGGGTCAGTAGGTTTAATTGACAGGAACGTATTAGATTAGAATGTATCATTTTAAACTGATTTTTTAAACTGATTTAACAATTCTCAATTTAGGAGGGAAAATTTATGTTATAAAGCTCCAATTATAAAAGTATATAGATCTGTGAGCAGAAGTTTGAGAAGGCTTGAGGAGTTTGGAGGGTGATAGAGCATATTTTAGGAGGCACTTATCCATGCCATATGTGTGATTGGCAAACGGTTGTGTGTGCCATCTACTATAGGGGTCCACAGACAATGCCGGCAGGCCAAATCCAAAGCACAGCCTATTGCTATAAAGACTTTTACAGAGGAATGGGGTGATGACAGGGGGAGAACAAAATTAAATATGAAACTGAAGCTACATGACATCTATAAAAGGTTCAGGTGTTTAAATATTTACTCTCTGATTCTTTTTAGAAGTTTGCTACCCGCCACCCTTTCCCTCTCCCCACCACTCCCTCACCCCCTCACCTCCCCCACCCCCCACCCCCGCCAACAGATCCTTTTAGAGATCACCCAGTTTATCACTCCAGGCTCACACAGACTTCAGCATGGTCTTTCCATTCTAGGACTAGTCCTGTGCTCGCTGTCACTCTCCAGCACTGCCCATAAAGCAAATGGGCAGACTCCAGTTCTGCTCTTATTGGATTGTGACATGAAAACCACTAGTGCAAATGAGGCCCTTTCTGGCGTCCCTGTAGGATTACACAGTCCTTGTTGTGATGTGCTACTTGGCCAAGGCCTTTAGAAGTTTAAAATGCTGATGCCTTCCCTAGAGATGAACAGTTGTTGGCACTGTCCATGTCTCCTTTCCTGAACATTCAAATCACGAAGAATTCACAGGAAGCTGTTGTAAATGCCATATATGTTTTGAGATTTCTTAAATCAATTTTTAAAATCATGTTTGTAAGTTAAAATTCATAAAACTAAATGAATGTTTTCATCATCACTATGAATAACACTTATTGGAATTGCTGGAGACTACAATTATAAATATTATTAGTTCAGAAACCAAAGATAATTTAGAAACTTATATTTCTCTTTTTATGCTTATCATGGTAAGAATGACAATAACAACTACTACCACCTTATGTTTCTCAGAAAATTTCTAGCTTTTCCTGCATCTTCACATTTTCATTTCATCAGATCTACAGAATGACCCTGAGAGTTGTGAATGGCAGCAGCTGGTGGTCTTTCTTTAGTAAGGAAACTGTGCTTAGAAAGATTAAGTAAATAATCCAAGGTCATTAAGTCAGAAAGTGGCAGAACAGGGACAAGAATAAAATCATTTACACGTCTGGCCCTGGATATTTATATATCATGCCAATACAGCACTTGCCTGATACGAGCAAGATTTTAATTTTTAAGACATTATCATAGAATTGAAATGGCTAAAAATGCCTAGCAGTTAAATTAATTTTAGAGATACCTTAAGTGGCAACTACTACTTCTATTAATGATCACTTTTTTGACTATGAGAAAATTCAGAAATTATAAGATATAAAATAGAGCTCTGATAATCTATGTTTACTGATTTCAGTTATTTCTCTGTAATAATATTTTTTTTTCTTTTTCCATTCCACACTTTCAAAGATTAAAAAAAACAAAACAACCTTTTATTACTTCCCCGGTTAGATTACCAGTGATCTAGTCACCTTTCTCACAATAACCAAAGGTCGTGGCCTTGGATGAAGAGATTCCATTTCAATAAACTTCAAAAACTGTTTCAAATCCTGTCAAATTTGTCAGGAACTTGTTTTTGAGTTGACTGGTCTGTTACATGTGTAATGGAAAAAGGAAATGTATCATAAATTATCAACTCACAAGTTAAAACTGAAAAAAAATATTTTTGAAATACTATGCATAGTTAATTAGAAATAAAATCTTCCATAAAATATTTTATTAATCAATTGGTATTTAAAAAAAGATGAATTGGAAAGGTGAATTATACTTTATTGTATTTTGACTTATTGAAACTTTTAAATGAAAGGTTAACATGCAGGTTGCAAAACAAAACATTGCAATTTCAATTGTACATTAAAAGCAGAAGGAAAAAGAACAGTCTGGGGACGTAGAAGAGATAGGGCAAAGCACTTGTAGTGAGACACTTGATGTAGTATTGATTTTAGACAAAAGAATAAATTCCATGATCAAAAGAATATTAAGACTGGTTTCCACATCTGGGAACATACTCGTGGTAAATTTTAAGAAAAACAAGGTAATATACTCAATCCCCACCTAAGTCTACCCTCCTCTAGCCCATAAATCACTCTTAAAATAAGTTAACATTATTTTTTCAAAATAATTCTCAATTTATAAAACTTGGAGACAGAAAAAAATAAAACACCATGATCACATGAATTCCCTTATTAATGTTTTCAATCATTTTATTAAAAATTATCTTTTGTTTATAATATATGGAACTGATAGAACTACTTGGTAAAGTTTTTCCAGCTAAATTGAGACACTTAAGACCACACCAATCTGATTCTCTCCTTATACTTTGAATACAGTGATTTAAAGACAAGGGGGTAAAAAAATGAGTCATATGGTAGTAAGCAGATGGGTAGCTCCCACGCCCTGGCTTCCCAAAACTGCCTCTAATGAGTCTGAATCTTTAGCTCACCTTTGCCTTCCTCTTTTTCTCCATTTCCCCTTCTTCTACCTCCTCCTTTGCTGCACCATGTGAGCCACCTCCCTGTTCAGGGATCGCAGGTGCTGCAGATAGCTTTGTAGTGCTAGGACGCAACACCTTGCACCATGAGGGAGGCCCCCAGAATTTTTTTTTAACTAAATCACGAGTGTTCAATATTAAGCAAAACTCCATGACTACCTTTGTTTATAAATCCATATCCACATGTTTAATTACTTTCTAGGTTATGTTCCGAAGTAAAATAACTGGTAAGTTATGGGTTTGTTAAAAATCCTATCCTTCCAAAAATAATTCGTTGCACTTTAATTAGAATTATATTTGTCTATATTTCACATATTATTATATTATTATGATTTTAAAAGCATTTTGCTAAGATGCCACCCAGATGGTGGTGATAGGCTAGGCTCCTTACTTCCCTACCAGGTGTAACATCTAACAGTATACTAAAGGGATATTATGCCCAGGGAGTTCGTGGATGGGGGTGAAACTGGTGTCCCTTGGACATCAGATACCAACACAGATTGTTCAGAGGACTTAAAGAGGAGCTTCAATTGTCATTAAACAGCTGATGGTGGAGAATGATGCCTGAAGCTGTTGTCTGGGTTGGAAGGGTTGCTGAGTAGCCAGAAGTTCTGGGGAGAGTGAAAATGGTGTGGAACTACAAATTCTTGAAAGAGGGGAGAGCCAGAAAAGGTGCTGGGTTGTCCCTTAGTCCGGAGTCCTGGTAAGGAAGGAGAAAGTGCTCTAGACTGCATTTCCTTTCCCCCACCCCTCCAGTGGCACTGACCTCCTGAAGAACAGTCACAGTGCAAAGATTATGTGGTCTCAGATCTAGAACTCCAAAGAGGAGGGATATTAGCATTGCCACCAGATAACCCAGTCCCTGTCTCTCATGTCCCAACAAACTACAAGCTGACTTCACATCTCCAGGTCATTTCCTCACTCTGCTAGCTCAGAAACTACAAAATTAAGTCTGGGACCTATGAATGCCTTCCCAAATCAAATCAAACCAAGTATGAACTTAGGTAAAGTGAAGGTAGTTTAATTTTCTAAATTACTGCTACAGTAATTTGTTTGGGGAAGAAAGGAAATTTAAAGTAGCAAAATGGGCAAACAAAATATACCACATGGCAACCACATGGAAATATATAATCACAAAGACAGCACAACTCTCCAGAGTCCAAACACAAAGATGTAGAAGATTATATCCTTTAACAGACAGTTCAAAATTGCTAAAATAAACTCAAACAGAGATGAAACAGAATGGCAAGTCAAAGTGGTACAAGAGAACTCAGAAAAGTTAATCAAAATTCAGAAAAATGAAAGAATGAGCTCAGAAATTAAGTAGATAATATCAAAGTTTCAATGGAATCCTTCAAAGAAATAGAGCAAATATTAATGTAATTTCCATGGAAATAAAAAAAATCTTAATAACAAAAGCAATTCAGACAAAAAAGAAAAATGGAGATGTTATGCTCCAAGACCTCAAACTGTATTATAGTTATATCAACCAATATGGTATGACATTGGAATGAAGACTAGGGAGAAACTATCAATAGAAACAAACCCACATTTATATGGTCAGTAATACATGATAAAGCAGTTGTGAGAATGAGAGAATACATTAGAGAAAGAAAATCTCTTCACCAAATAATACTGGGAAAACTGGACAGCAACATTTAAAAGGCTAGGACCTATGAAAGCATAGTGTTCTAGATTAGACCACTATCTCACACCATAAACAAAAATTGAAAGAGGTTAGGGACTTGGATATAAGACATGATTCCATAAAACACATAGAAGAAATCATAGGCAAAACACTCCTAATCATTGACCTTAGGGTTTTTTAGTTTATTTTTTGACAAGACTACAGCAGGAAGGGAATCAAAAGCAAAAATAAGGATTACATCAAATTAAAAATCTTCCACATAATGAAAGAAACAAGTAAAATGAAAAGTCATCAATTGAGTGGGAGAAGTATTTGTATATCATATATTTGACAAAGGGTTAATACCCAAAATCTACAATGAAACCATGCAACTCAACAAAAAGAAAATAAACCAATTAAAAATGGACTGAAACATTAAATAGGCACTACTCTAAAACATACAGAAGTCTAACAGGAACATGAGAAATGCTCACCTCCACTTATCAAAAGGCAAATGCAAATGAAAACCACAATGACATACTACCTGACACCTGTGAGAAAGGGCCATATCCAAAAAAATAGAAGTAAGATGTACTGGTGAGGTGTAGAGAAAAGGAATCTTCATATATTATTGGTGGGAATTAACACTTCCTATGAGAAACAAATACAAGATGATTTTGTGTATTTCAAAGGAATGATAGTAGATCAAAAAAATATTTAGAAATCTGACTGCAAAATTGAGCAACCAGTGAGGGAGGGTGGAATTGGGGAACACAGTGGTGAGGGGTCTCACTATAGTGAAATACAATTGGTGTTCTGTGGTGGGCATAGTGTAGTGATATACGTCTGAAGAGGTATGAACATATGCCCCTAGATCATATGTAGTGTTTTAAAACTATTTAAAAAAGTGATACAATTAAAAAATACAAAGCAAAATAAAATAGAAATATTTTGCTAATTCAAATGGAAAAATTGTATCTTTCTGTTTGATTTCATATTTCTTTCACTTAAATAGATGCTCTCTTTTATACCTTATGCAGAGTATGAGTTATAGTATGGAAAAAATATAATATTTTATGTTCAACTGCAATGTCATCTAGTGGTTTATACATTAGTTAGGTTATAAAATGTTTGTAATGCAATGTGAGTTTACAGAATAGATTGACGTATTTTTCTAAATTTGGAATTCTTATTAAACACTTTGTATTTCATATTTTTATTCATGCTTATATTCATTTCCTATATCTCTCAAAAGGGGTTAAGTTCAATGAGAAAAATTGCTTTGAATTCTTTGGAGAAATGTCTTATTATTACTTTGTTTTTATTACTTTTTTTTCCAACTTGCTCTTGGAATTCATTCTATAATTTAACACCCTTGACCTAATTAGCAAAAACATTTTAAACTATAAAGTAGTCATATTACTGTATGAGTCTGAAAGTCAGAAACATGTTGTCTATTTTCTTTGTACTTTGTTTACTTTTTTCTGGTTTTCATGTTAAGTAAAAGATACTACAATTAAAGTGTCTGCTTAAAGGTATATGTCATTAATGTAAGACTGTTCAGTAGACATTACACAGCAGAGAGTAATTTTGTATGTAGTCATTCTGAATTCAGTCATTTTACTTTAAAAGCAGTTACCAAATTTAATTTGCCAAATAACTACTGGGTATAAGGAAACTTCTATTCACAAAACAAATTACAGGATATCTTTTAAACCAAATTTAATAATTTTTTTAGATGGTGTCTATGGTAAATATAAGACAAAAATGTATCGATAAAAATCCAAAGAAAAATATAAAGAACTTGAGAACAATTGAAAAATAATTCTATACACAAATGTATATTCAGACACATATCCATGAGATTTGCTTTCATATAAAATTATATAGATTTGGGACTAGGAGACATTATGACGCATTAAGATTTAGACTCAAAGTTGTAAAGGTAAGACAAGTTAAATCTTCCCATGTGAACTTATACCTTATTATGGAGCTTGAAGCTGTGCAGATCTATTGCCTGGACTCCTCCTGTTTTCTTAAACCTTCACTCATCTCCCTTTTAATTGTGTCTTCTGCAATTTTAGTAACTGAAATTTTGTTTCACAACTCATTCTCCAAGACCTTTTTTATACTTTACTATTGACCAATTTCTCTTATATGTGTGGAAAAGGTTTTTTTTTGTCCAAGAGATGCATTGTACCTGAGGGCCTTCTGCTACATTCTTGTCACAAGTGAATGCTCTGCCCTCCTACCTAAAGGTCTTCTAAGAACTGTATTTGCAGGTTAAATTCTTAATTGATTCTTCCCATCCACATGCAAGACATACTACTATCTTATCTTGAGTTCTTTGTTATTCATTTTTTCAGACTGAACTTTGTCTAACAGCAATTACAAACAATTATACACAAATCAATACTTTAGACAGATCCAATGTCTTCCTCATCCTGGATTGAAGAGGTATTTGATCTGCTTCCACCAATTCCATTTAGCAGTAAAGATGGACCAAACAATGTGTTGAAATGTTATATGACCAAAAAAGTGCTATTATCCTCTGACTTTTATGATAGCTATTGACAAATGATTTGACCACTCATTTTAATAAATTACAATAATTGTTTTTCTGTGCCTGGCAACAAAATAATTTCTACTTCTTTGAAACTGCTCATCACAGCAATCAGACAGACAAATTGATGTACAGATAGATGAATATAGAATAATCAAAAATATTTTTATTTCTGTCTTCTCTTCAGAACTCCTATTCTTCTATGATGGGTTATAAGGTAGCTTTGCAATAACTATCAAGATATTTAGCAGATATCTTGACCAACAAAGGTCAAAAGGAATGAGCAAGATTATTTGAGTATTCTTTAGTTATGCATTATCTTTTTAATTTTATACAGGTACCATACAAACAATAGCAAGCATTCAAAAATACTGAAAAAATTCTTTGAAAATCTACTTGGAAATATTTTGAATTTTCTATACACTATAAAGTCAGTAGTATGATGACTTCCAAGTAGATTTTAAGTTGAGGCACTTGAGTTGTCTCAGCATCATTGCTAAATAGCATAGTGACCTTAGGTAAGTCATCCATCTCTATACTTCAGTATTCTCATTTATAAAATGAGTTGACCTTAAATGTTACATCCAATTTTGACACTCTGTAATTTTTAAATAATTTGTCAATTCTAAAGTATCAGTCCAGGATTTCCTAAGTCAAATGTGCTGGGTAATATTAAAAAAATGGGGTATACTTAAAAAATATATTCTTTTTTACACATATGGTTTTTATGAACTAACATTGCATTATGACATTATATGTTTTAAGAGTATGTCATTATAAATCTTTATTGACCACATTAAGTCGATCACTAAAAATGCAATTCTATCCTTCTCCATATTACTGAACCCTTTAATGTGTTTTTCCCACCCTTTTACACTCTTTATACTGGTAATCACTAATTTGATTTTATAGTCTAAAAGTTTATTTTATTTAGTTCATATATCACACTGAAATGAAATTATACAGTGTATAACTTATACAACTTAGCACAATACTATGTAGATCTATTCATTTTGCTTCAAATGCCAGAATTTCATCTTAATAATAGTAATATTCCATAATGGACATTTACCATATCTTATGCATCCACACATTCGTTGATGATTACTTAAATTTTTTCTGACTCTTGGTTATTGAAAACAATGCTGCAATAAACATGGAGGTACATTTATCTCATCAAATAAGTGTCTCTGTATACTTTAAATTTCTTTTATGATGTCTGCTTTAATTTTTCATGTAAATACTCAGAAGTGGGATAATTAGACAGTATAAAATATCTTTTATTTTCTTGAGGAATACATTTTCCATAATGAATGCACTAACATATTAACATATTACAATCAACAGTGTACAAGGATTCCCTTTTCTTTGTATCTTCTCCCAAAATAGTTTCACTTTGTGGAAGTATTTTAGTTTGATCTAATCCCGTTTCTGTATTCTGCTTTTGTTTTCATTGCTCTTAGAATCAAGTCCCCAAAGATATCTCTAAAGTCAATGTCATGTAGCACATTATCTACTCTGTCTTACTTTTAAGTCTATTACACGTTTTGAATTTGTTTTTTTGTATGGTATGAGATACTGGTCTAGTTTCATTCTTTTGCATGTAGTTGTAAAACTTTCCCAATCTTATTTACTAAGAGAATTTCCTTGCTCCATTGTCTTCTTTTGTCTCCATTTCATAAATATTTTGTCCATAGTGTTTGTTTCCTTCTGACTTTCAATTTTTTTCCCATGATCTATATGTCTATCTTTATTCTATTAACAATTTTTTGATAACTATTGTTTTGTAATATAATTTGAAGTCAGAGACTGTGATATTTCCATTTAAGTTCTTTTTTTCCTCAGGGTCATTTTTATTACTCAGGATCTTTGTAGTTCCAAATAAATTTCTTGATTTTTTTTTTCAATTTCTGTGAAGAGTGCCACTCATAGGGATTTCATTGATTCTGTACATTATCTTAGGTACTATAATTATTTTAGCAATGCTGCCTTTTCTAATTCATGAGCATACAACAAAATAGAAAAGACTAATACCTCTGATGAATTTAAATGAAAAATTTACTCACAGAACACTAGCAAACTGAATTCTACAATGCACTATAAAAATCATATTGTGAACAATAGGGTTTTATTCCTGGAATGCAAGAATGTTTCAATACATGCAGATCAATCAATGTGATACACCAAATCAACAAAAAGAACAACATCATGACCATCTCAATAGATGCCAAAAAAGTATTTGACAAGACTAAATATCCCTTTATGATAAAAAGCGTCAACAAAATGGGTATAGAAGGAACATCAAAATAACTAAGGTCATATGTGACAAGCACACAGCCAAAATACTCAATGGTAAAAACTGAAAACTTTACCTGTAAGATCCACTCTTACCATTACTATTAAATACAGTTTTGGAAGCACTAATCAAAATAATTAGACAAAAATAAATATAAAAGCTATTCAGATTATAACAGAGGAGTTAAAACCATCACTATTTTGTAGCAGGCAAAATAATATATATAGAAATTACCAGAGACTCAGTAAAAAGCTTTTAGTAATCAACAAATACACAAAAGTGTCAGACTATAAAAATAATGTAGAAGAATATATTGTGGTGTTATATGTAAATAATGAACCAGAAGAAATGTAGAAGAATATATTGTGGTGTTATATGCAAATAATGAACCAGAAGAAAAAAAATCAGGAAAACAATTACATATGCAATTGCATAAAAAGTGTGAGATGCATTAGAATAAATTTGATCAAGTAGGGAAAAGACCTGTACACTAAAAGGGCCTCCCTAGTGGAGTAGGGGTTAATTTTTAGTACTATCACTACTATGTCTTGAGTTCAATCCCAAGACCTCTTCTGTTTCATCAGCTGCTTCCCTTAGCAGTGTATTTCAGTAAATCTACCTATTCTGCTCCCCACTCTGTCTCTGGTGAATCCTCTTACCACCCCCCACAACAATAAAAAAATAAATAAAACATAAAAAAAGAACTGTACACCAAAAACTATGACATTGTTGAAAGAAACAGAAGACCCAAAGAAGTGGTCATGTTACTTGTGCTTTGTGTTATCTGTAGTCTGCTTTCCCTCAGTGTTTAACTGGTGTTGTCCATTATGCAAAAAAGAATTTTAAATTTAGACTTGACTTTTTAAAAATATGCTATCAATTAAAATTTCACTATGCTACATAATGATATTTCCAACAGATGTTATGTAAAATATAGTACTATAACTACTGAATATTCAGACATAGTACAAATCTTGCAAAAAATCTTAGTGACACTTTGAAAAAATCAGAAACATTTATAAGGAGCAATGTAAATTAATGTGACTTCTTTGTTCCAAACACTACAGAAAGAAATATAAAACTCTGACTATGTTTTTGTAGAATGTATATAAACTGTATAATAAGCTGATGTCTTTAAGGTAAACAGAATAGTAGATGCCATCAGTAGCATCTATATTTCTCCCCACCCCAATATTATTTTCTAGAATTGGAAATAAAAGTTCATTTTCCCATCTACATTCTCTGAGGTAATTTTTTTCTTATGAAAGAGTTATGACCACAGATTACATGCTTGGGACAACAAAAAAAATATAATTTAAGGCAATCAAATTCCTGACTTTGTGAGTGCATCATGTTCTGAGCAATCTAGTTAAGCAGGCAGAGGAAAGTTCAGGATAGAATCTACCCTCAATATTTACAATGGACATTCTGAAACTATCACAAGTCCCTAATTTTCTAAACACTGCTATTATGTGTTTTCTTTCATGAAAGCAGTAAAGTAGAACAAAAAATAGAATGTATTATTTTGCCATTCTTCAAACTGCCCAACATTTGTTTGTTTTATTTTTACATTTTAAAAGGACAAGTTTATTAGGAAAAAAGGAAAAAAAAAGGCAAGTGAGAAGGGAAAGGATACATATTGGAAAATATTGCACTGTTTCACTTATATGTGGGATATATAGAAATGAATAAAGGGTGAGGGAGAAGAAAAAAATTGCAAGCTGACTATAGATCTGAGGCATTTTGCAGGGGATCAGGAAAGAGAGGGATCGAAACTGGGAGGAAGAGCACAAGGGATTGTGGTGATGGCTCATGGGTACTGCAGTGGTGGGAGAACTATGGGACTACACCTGAAAAGAGAAATCAAATACTGTCCAAAGAGTAACTGAAAAAAGAAAAAGAAAGGAGCCTGCATTGTCACAGTTGGGCAGGAGAGCCCATGTCTCAGCTTTTCTAGGAAGAAACTTCTTGACCAATACTTAGGTTACATATCATAGCAACCTAAAAAGTATCTCATAATTCTCTGCATTCTTTATTACTAATTTCTTTCCTAAATCCATCCCACAAGCTCCTTGAAGTCAGGGATTTAGTCATCATCACTCTGCACTGTATCTCCCACATGTAGTTCTTCACTTGTCATAGGGTGGTTTAATAGCTATTTCTTTGATGAATGAATGAATGTCTCAAAATATGCATTCACCCTATTCAGATCCTTATAAAATTAGCAATAAGCAATAAATAACAAAAGTATTGATTTGAAATGCAGCTGCCTGTCCACTAACTGGCAGCTGACTTCTACCTGAGTATTTTTAACACACAGTTTTTCCCAAAGTCTCAACCAAAATTTTATAAATTTGTGCAAATTTTACTCTGTCTTTAAGACTCATGAGAACTTAAAACTGATTGTTTCCTGCCAGCCTCCACAACCTATTATACAATAAAAACAACCTTTAACTTGTTTATGGTAATGATTTAGATATACAGCTTTCACAAACCTCAGTTTCTGTATTTGTAAAAATGTATAACACAATGCCGTCACATGTGTTTTTCTTGGTAATTGAGTGAATTAAGCGGTATGACATTTTTTAGAGTTTTTGGTGCTTGTATAAACTGTGGTTAGAAAGACTGATAGTTATTTCAAAGTAAGTTGAAGTTACAATGTTGTGCACTGGAGGAAAAGATAAAATAAGCAGCTGTTATTTCAGTCCAGGTTTCAGCAGTCTATCGATGATTGCAATCAACGAATCTATAAAGAAACACTTGCCTTAGAACATATCATGCAGCTTTACCTGGCCGAGAGCCACAAAATTTGTCATAGTCTTGCATATCCAAAGGTTCTTGAGAAAGGAAAATCTCCTTAGAAACACAATAATGCAGCTCAAAAATTGTGATTCTCCCATGACATCAATATTAACAGAGCACGATCCTTTTAAAAATTCTTTAAACATTTATGAAATTAATTCAAATGCAGAAATCAATTAGTTATGTAGCTCAGAATCATATCAGTTTCAAGAGTGCCCTAAATTTGAAGTGGACTTTGAAAGCACTACCAAAATGAAATGGAACCAAAATGAAATGAAATGAAAATTTAGTACTAGCAAAGGAAATATTTTCATAAATTTTTTCAGGACTACTAAAACTTCACAATACTATGTAACTTATTAAATATGAAAGGATTGTATTAATTATGCTGTTTTAGTTCACCAGGATGATTGTATCTGGGTATGCATCAAAGGTAAGAATTTTGTTTGGGGAAAAACATTAAATAATCATTGTTATGATGGGTAATGGAGTCAGGTAGATTTATATTTAAAACTGTGTGTGGTTCTTAAATAATCTTTTTAAAGATTTATTTTATTATGCATATATGAACTGGGGTGTAGGCCAGAGGTGCAGGGGTTGAGAAGATTCAATAGAGACAGAGTGGAGAGAAGAACAGGTGGATCTACAGAGATACAATGGTGAGGGAGCAGTAGGCGAGACAGGAGAGGTCTGTTGCACCATGTGGATCAACTTCCCTGGACAGAGATTGGACCCATGGCACAGTGACTGGTGACAGTTTGATTGCGCTGAGGCTTAACCCCTGTGCCACTGGGGAGGTCAAAGTTCTTAAGTAAATTAATTAAATCCTTCAGATTTAGGTTTATTTGTGTAGGAAAATGTCAGCCATGGCGTCTACACTGAATGTTCACTCCAGTAGTTCAGAAAACTTTTATTTATTGTGCGTAGTTTGGGTCAGGAGTTGTCTTTGTTTGTACCCCTATGCTCTGCTCTAGTGCATCAACCTGTAGGATGGAAAGAGACATCTTCTTTTCTCCCCTTTTATTAATTGAAGTAACATTGGCTTATTACATAATATAGGTCTTTAGGTGATAGTCTTATAATCAATGTCTGTATCTACATAGTATTCGCCACCAAAAGTGGCGAATCATCATTAACACTTTTTACTCAACCTGTCTATGTCCTTCCTTCCTTCCTTCTGGTAACCACTATTTTGTTCTTAGAGTTTGTTTTTGTTTTCTTTTGTTTGTTCAATTTGTTTCTTTATGTACTATATACAAGTGAATCATACCATGCTTGTTTTTTTTCATCTGACTTGTTTCACTTGTATAATACATCTAAGCCCATCTCTTGTTGCAAATGCCAGGATTTCATCTTTTATATAGTTAAATAATATTCCATTGTGTATGTACTATGTCTTCTTTACCTACTTATCCTAAATGATGGAAACATTTATGTTGTTTCCAGTACTTGGCTATTGTAAATGATGCTGCAGTGAACACGGGGATGAGTTAGCTTTTATAATTAGTGTTTTGAATTTTTCAGATGACTACTCAGAACTATGATGCTGGAGTTATATGGAATTTCTAATTTTATATTTTGAGGAATCTATTACCTGCAGTGTACAAGAGTTCCCTTTTTACATCCTCTTCAAAACTTGGTTCTTGTCTTTTGCACAATAGTCATTCTCACAGGTGTGAGATGATGTCTCATTGCTGTTTTGATCAGCATTTCCCTAATAAGATGTGATGAACACCTCTTCATGTGTATCTTGGCCATCTGTGATGAAACATTATGAATAAACATTTGGAAAAGTGTTCATTCAGATCCTCTTTTCATATTTTAATTGCTTTGTTTGGGTTTTGTTGTTTTTATGAGTTCTTTATATATTTTGGATATTAATCCTTTGTCTGATATATGATTTCAAAGTATCTTCTCCCACTCATTAGATTGCTTTTTTGTTTTAATGATGATTTCTTTCAATGAATGGACGATTTAGTTTGATAGTCCATTTTTTTGCTTTTGTTTTCTTTGGTTTTGGAAATATATATACAAATATATCACTGGTTGGTGTTTTTATCTGTGTATTTTATTAGTTTAGATCTTACATTCAAATCTTTATACATTTTGAATTAGTTTTTATGTATGGTATTAGAGAGTAGTCTACCTTCATTCTTTTGTATGCAGCTGTCCAGCTTTTCCACCACCATTTATTGAAGTGATTTCCCCTACTCCATTTAATGCTCCTAGTTTCTTTGTCATAAATAAATTGTTCATGTTAGTGGGGGGTTGTTTCTGAGCTCTTAGCTTGCTCTTATGGTCTGAATCTGTTTATTCTAATACTATGATACTTTGATTTCAATGTCTTTGCAATATAGTCTGAAGTCAAGGAGCAAGTGCTTACATTTTCTTTCTGCTCGGGATCGTTCTGGCTTTTCAGAGAATGTTGTAATTTCAAGTGAATTTTGTGATTTTTCTTGTTTAACTTATGTGAATAATATCATGGGGGTTTTGATATTATTCATTAAATGCATTCAATTTGTATGCTGCTTAAAGTAAAATGACCTGTTCATTGACAATGTTAAGTTTCCCAATCCGTGAATGTTATATAGCTTGTAATTTCTTCATGCCTTTTTCTATTTCTTTCAATAGTGTTTTACAGTTTTCAGTGCACAAGATTATGAGTTCCTTGGATGGGGATGAGGGCATAAATTTCACAAGGGACTGAGGTGACGGTGCACAGGTGAAATGGTGGTGGGAACTCCCTGGGGACTACAAATGATATAAAATACAATTAAATAAATATAATAAAAAATAAATAAAATAAAATTACAAAAACAAACAAAAATTTATCTTGGGTATTCTATTCTTTCTGGTGCATTACAAATGGGGTTATTTTCTCTCTCTTTTTGATGGCTCATTGCTTGCATGCAAAACAATATATCGATTGTTTTATTTTGCTTAATCAAAATCAATTGATTTTTATATCCTGGTACTTTTCTATATTTTTAATAGTTTTTTTCTGTAGTCATTTGTATTTTCTATATATAAAAGTAAGTCATCTGCAAATAGTGATAATTTAGCTTCTTCCATAGCTATTAGTCCACCACTTATTTATTTTTCTTGTCTAATTGCTCTGGCTAGGATGTCTAATACTATGTTGAATAGAAATGGTAATAGTGGGCATAAACATAAAAGGAATTCCAAATGGAAAGAAGTGAAACTATATTTATTCTCTAATTACATGTTGATATGCATAGAAAATCCAAACAAACATTTGTATATCACACATCTTGACAAGGGGTTGACTTTCAAATATATAAGGAACTGTTACAACTCAACAGCAAAAGAACAATCCAATCAAAACATGGGTAAACGATCTAAAAGATGCTTCTCCAAAGAAAACATTAAGGTGGCCTATAGGCATAAGAAAATATGTTCAACATCAGTTATTTAAGGAAAATGCAAATCAAAATCATGATCAAATATCACCTCACTCCTTTGAAAGTGACCTATACCGAAAAACCTGGAAGTAAGACATGTTAGTGAGGATGTGGTGGAAAAAGGGGACTTAGACATTTTTGCTGGGAATGGAAATTAGGTCAATCTTTATGGATATAGTATGGATATGCCTTCAAAAAATAAAAAAAAATGGAAATAGTACGTGACAGCAATACCACTGATAGGTATGTATTTACTCAAAGAATATGAAAAGAAATGCACTCCTACATTTGTAGTACTATTATTTACAAGGACAAAGTTTGTAACTAATATAAGTGTCCAATAAAAGACAACCACAGAAAGAAATTGTGAAATATATACTCAGTGGAATACTCCTCTGCTATTAAAAAAGATGAAATACCTTTTGGAACTAAATGGGTAGAACTTGAGGTGATTAGGCTAAGTAAAATAAATCATAATATAAAAGATTCTGGAGAGTTTCACTTATTTGTGGAATATAAATAATCAAGAAAAATAAACAGGTAAAACATTGCAAAAAAATTTATTATCTGTGTAGAATGTGCTGGTTACCAGAGGAAATGGGCAGGAGGGAGGAGGAAATAGGGAAAGGATGGGATAGGACATTGCCATGGGCATTTTGTTAGGAGAGTGAAGCAGGTGAAAACATGGAGTTGTGAAGAAATACCTTCCAAATTAAATAGTTAAGCAGATGACAAAAATTTAATAAAATTGAAAAAATAAAATGTTAGCAGAAAGTCCAATGAGATATAAATGTCCAGGTAAGAATTTGGATAGTTTCTCATATGCTATGCAGAGCCTTACAGCTATTTAGCAAGAGAAGTAGAAGAGTGATCCAAATTGAGATTTATTTACTTTCTTCTCCAAAAAGTGAACCATTTCACCTAAAATAAGGTCTAATTTATAGAATCTGCTCTCTAAGCATTTTTTGATTCACTCAGTAAATATGGATTCAATAATGCATCTAATAATGTGTTTTATTCTTGTCTAACTTGAGGTTTAAGTTTTCAGCTAGTATTCTCAGGACTCATTTTTATAGCATATAAAGAGCTAGTGAGTCAGCAGATATATTATCAAGTTAACTAAGAATTGTCATTTGATCAACATTGTTTCACTTAAAGTTGACTCAAGATTTTTTAAAATGATAGACAAAGTGGGAATCATGAGATGTGGTAATATTTTCATCAAGTTATTCAAGGTAGGCAGAATGGAGAGAAGTATATGGGACTTTATGGATAATACTAAGAGTAGCAAGCATTTGTCAAGTATATTCTATGACATAGTTCTGTGTGAGAAGTCTTATTCTTGTGATACTGATTTTCATGGTATCTTACAGGGTGATGCTATTACTGTGAAAACAGATGAAGAAATGGAATCCCAGGAGGTGAAGTGATTGACCCAATTATCATTGTTGTTGAATTGCAGAACTGGAATCAACCTGCCTATGCATCTGATTTCAAAGACAATGCTGTAGTTATTTCTTCATCTGGCCTCCTGGTTATTATCTGAAATATTCCCTACTTTATTATTTTCAGTGTAACACATCGCAACTTGTGAAACAGACTATCTTAATAGAGGGTTGCATTTTATCTAACAACAAATTCTTGTCATATTTTGAAGGTTTGAATTCCATGCTTTTGTGTACAAAATTCGCATTAGTATAGGGCTATAATCTGATTCTATTTTGACTATGTTCACCTTGAATTTCTAATAAAACAAAAAGCACAAATGTACGATCCTTGAGATATGTCAGTATATATCTTAAATACCTTATTTGAGTTACAAGGAATTTTAGATGGGGTTTGAAAAATATACATTGTTATGCCCTGTGGCATTTTCTGACCTGTCATGATGTCAGTTTCAGCATAACTATTCATAGATGTTGAGAATATTTTTGCTGAATAAAGAGGCCATTTTGGAAATGTGTGGAGGTTAATATTATGTGCATGAAACTGTGTGCTTTCAGCTTTCTCACACCCTGTCAAATCTGAGCAATTATTCTACCAACTCACTGCCTGTCCCCGCCCCCACATCATTTCCTTAAATTGCTATGGAAATTAAATCGTGAGAGACACTCTTCTTGCAAAGATGCCTCCTTCAGAATTCTGTTTTGCCCTAGTCAATTCAGAATAGAAAATCAGCCCACATTTCCATGGTACTTAGAAAGGCCTGGGCCAGATCTAAAAGGCATAATTTGCCTGACATCTGTGTTCCAGCATCATGTTGCATCAAAACAATCCGTGATGCTCAGATGAGAGTAAGCATCCTATTTTATTAACCAAAGCATTTAACAAGCACACGGCAGTCACTTTCTGTTCTCTCATCCATAGAATCACATCCATAAGGACAATTATACTTGTACAGTGTCCAACTCCCTTTATATGATTTCATGATCACATTGATAGATTGGATATATCTTCTATCAGTTTGTTCTCATTTATCTTCTAGTCGGTGTCGTGTGTAGCAGAGTGAGGAAAACAGAATTTTTTTGGAATTTTATTAAAAGAGATTAGATGCCTAATTAACAGAGGTAAAAACTTACTGATAACTTGCAGGCGGCAGCCCTTTGCCCCTCTTCTCAGTGTCAGAATCTGTGTGATTATTCAGGCCTGGACAGGGGCTGTGAGGTAGCCAAAAATGACCTCATCCAAAGTGTTGAAATGACTGTTAGGAGCCAAACATCTGGGTAGACCATTTTTTATTGCTGAATTTATAGGCAGGACATTGTTTCTAGAGCATTGGAAAGCCTTCCATCTGCTCCTTTTATAGTCACTGGCAGGGCACTCACATTTCTACATGCTCTCACCATCTTGAAACTTCAGATAACTCCCCCATACAACTTCAAATCTCCTCCCCCCCCCCCAAAAAAAATAAAGCTACTGTATATAAATTAGATCAAAGTAACTAGTAACTTGAATGTTTGAGGAGAGTGCATGTCTGTGAAGGTGGAGATTGGCACCAATAGCTACCTAAGAGACTCTATTAAGAGGACATTAAGGCTATTCCCTAGTAATACTATTAGGCAGTAAAATACTAAAAGGGGTGACCTAGGAAAATATTTAAAGTTGGGTGACTGAAAATGAGAGAAAACAATATGGCAAGTTTTCCTGACTGACTCGTTTTAACATTCAGCAGTAGCACTATTTCTGTCCCAAATCTTTGTCTTTTTGAGAGATGCAACTAAGTGCCCTCTAAAGTCCACATTTAAAGTTTCTAGCTTCAGTTATGATTAAAAAATAGTTTTATTCTTCATAAAGTACAAAGAAAAGTGAAATTAGTTCATGTATCTTTACATTTTGCAGCTTAGATCACAAATAAAATAATTTGATTCTGGCATTTTGGATATGCTATCCTTCATTGAATTACCAAATTATGACTTTGTAAAGGCAGAACTTTGTTTTGTTTTGTTAAGAATTTTCCATCTCAGTTCAACTGGAATCACCATTGTCTTAATTATATCCATCATTCTGCCTTGTTTGTATTTACCTTCTCTATTTTTTTTAAAGCAGAACACAATGAAACAATGCCTTTCAGCACAGACTTTTAAGCTTACCAAATTCAGAGTTGAAGAAAAAGACAAGCCTAAATGTGATAGCCAATTTTATACTTTACTCTCTTTTATGTGTACAAATCTTTCTCATCTTTCTATTTCAATTCTCCATGCCCAATCAGAGAATTCTCATGGTTGCCTCTGCTTCATTGTATCTGTCAGAATTTCAGTAACACTATGAAAATAGCTGTTCATTTTCAGTCAGGAAGACCATAACATGGTTTTATTCTCACTGGCAGTTTAGCAATGGAGTTTTCAGAAGCCCCTGGAAAGACTTTTCCCATCAAACACCCACTGTTGGGTAACTGATGTGAATCCCAGAAAGTCAAAGCTTTGGGGTAATTGAGCACTCCAGGACCTGCCATGTGGTGCTCTTCCAGCAAGAGGTTAGAGGGAGGAATGATTTATTATTTCACATCTTGGTTCCTTAAATTGAAGTTGAAAACAATATACATGGGTTCTAACATTTTTTTTATATAATTGTACAATGAGCAAGAAGCTTGTGGGAGTTTTTGTTCTTTCTGACACAATGTTTTTTGATAATATTTCATGGGAATTGTGTTAAAAAAATGTAACAAGGCTTATGCTTTCTTATAACTAGAACAAAGCCTTCTTTTAGTAGCTCTGAAAAGACTAACCACAACAGAATCATGACAATCATAGAGATAGTTGTTATTTGATATGTTAGTGATGGAACTAGTTGTATACTGAACTTTCATTAGTGAATATTAACTCCAATTTTACATAATTATTTTCACAAACTTCTTTGGTTACCATAACATCTTCCTTATCATGAAAAATAACCAAGTTGGCAAGCATTGCTCTATTATCTATTCTAATTTTTATAATTTCTTGACTTGTAATTTTTGTATTTTCTGTTTGAGATGGAAAATGGTAAAAATGTAGATATTATCTGTGATCTAGTTCCTACTTTATTCAAAGTAGTTTTGTACATTCTAGAAAAATATTTCAACTCCCTAGTTCTCAGCTCCCTTATCTGTAAATTAGGAAATTTATAATAGAGCTCTAGCATTTTTCTTAGTGCTTACAATTTATGTTTCTATGTTGAAGAACTTAGTTATTACTCTACAGTGTTTCATGCATGACATTATGAAAACATAATGACAAAAAGCAACTGATTCAACTAGGTAAGAGCTTGCATGTGCGCAAGAGAAGACATAGGAAATGAACAGGCAGAGAAAGTCACATGCAAACAATGAAAAATATTTCTGTAACCCAGTGGAGTAAATTCTCAATATACTGAGGATCGCTTCTTTGCATTAGTTGATTTTAATAACTACTGCTCACTCAAAATTGTGTTGTAGTGAAAATAATATTGGATCTACTTTTCAAAAGTTGTTGCTTAAAGACCTACATGAACTTAAGTACATAAATAAATACCACTGAAGTAAGTACCACATAGTTTTCATTGATAAAACATTGAACTTTATAATCTCTAAAATGCCTTATGCTTCTGAAGAGTTTATTCTATGACTTATAGGTGTATACGGAGTGGCTTTGTAGTGTCTAGATTCTGGATCTGGCCAGACCTGCCAGAGACGAGCCTTTTATTCCCTTCCAGCTATATGAACACACTCATCTATTGAGAATCTATGTGTTGTCATTCTTGGAGGAAAGGAAAGCCACAAAATATAGCTTTAAAAGAATTGTTTTTTTTTTTTGGCATAGAAGAACTGGGGTGTAGGCCAGATGTGTGAGGCTTGGGGGTGAGAGGATTCACAAGTGGAGATCAGGACAGGAAGATCTACCAAAATACACTGCTGAGGGCAGCCAGCAAAACAGGAGAGATCTGCTGCACTTTATGTGGGTTAGCTCCCTGACCAGGGATTGAACTCAAGCCATAGTGGTGACGGCACTGAGACTTTACCCATAGGTCACCCAATATAGCTTTTGTCTCATTGACAATGTTCTACAGGCCATTCCAGGAAGACTGCCTTTATGTGGTCAGCTAGCAGTCCTTGCCATAATAGGAATTCAAGATTTCTTTATTATTCATTTTTCCCTTCCCCGATTAAAATTCCATCTTTCAAATCTTAGAGGAATGAGAATAAATATCAAATATACTCTGATGGGCAGAATTGCTTATTTCTCAGATATCATATTCTGAATGACTAGAATAAGATGTTGGTACAAGATTATGTATTAAAACCTAGTGTTTAAAAAGTGCCGTAGAGGATAAAGTGCACTAGAAGTATTTAGGGATAATCCCAGTAATATCCTTTCTTATTGAAAATGTTTTTGATATAGCACACATTTCATTGTTACAGAAAATGATTACTGATTATTATAATTTCACAAATCATGTGCATTTATCACCTTTATGTAAAGATTGTTATTTGTCCAAGTGGAATGACAAAAATGCTTCTGTCCTAAGTGAATAAATTCAGAAGCATGGTATATGACTGATTTTATATGCTGTGTTGTTTCATGTGTGTGTGTGTGGGGGGGGGGATATGTCACTAGAGCAATAATATGCTTCAAGAATTTCATTACATTTCTTGGGGATTACTGCTTACAAACAAAATAGCCTTTAGCATTCAGCTTCATGCTGATTTTCAGGAAATAAAATCCCCTTTGTTATTCCCTAGAACTTGTGTTTTACTTTCTGATTATTGTCCACATTGTAGTTGTCTGTGATATCTATTAGCAGAAGTCCAGATGGCTGAAATACAATTGATAGAAACAACTTGAAACTTCCATCTAACATGCAAGTTTTTGCTCTGAAATATATGTCTAAATATTAGGTCAAATAAACTGTCAGACTATATCTGTCTTAAGAGAGAACATTCCATGCTGTTTTTCCCTACTGTGACTGTCATTCTTCTCTGTACTCAGAATGCCACTGGCCAACTGATCCCCTAAAAAATGAAGAGAAGGGGAGGAAGAAGCTTTCATGCTGATTTCTCACTGATAGAATTGCCAGCAGGAACATGTTTGAGTCAATTAAATTAAACAAACATTTATTGAATACAGTCACTGGGCTAAATACTAGTGCAATAATAAAGAATAATGCAAGACAGTCCATGTCTAGAAGTTTATTTTAGGTGAGGAGACAATTTATAGACTAGCCATTGCAACCTTCTGTTAAAAGTACAATAATATTAAGATTTACATGAGTGCTACGAGAGATTACAGATTACCTACTGATACCACAAATAAGCAAATATCAAAAATTATCAGGACAATGGGATACTACTGTTCATCCACTAGAATGACAAAAATGCAGAATATCATATTTTGGAGAAGAACTGGAGAAAGCAGAATCTAAACATTATTAGTTTGCATTAAAAAAGGTACAATTATTTTGGGAAAATGTATGCCAGTTTTTTTAAACATATAGGTAGCTACCTAAATCCCAGAAATACTGTTCTTCAATATTGAGCTAAAATACATGATAATTTTGTAAATAAAAAGACTTCCACAAAATGTTGATAACTGTAGTTATATTAATATCCATCATAGGGAGAATATCTAAACAATAGAATATCATTCAGGAATAAAAAGGGAAATACCATTGATCCACCCAGAAATATGAATGGCCCTCAGAAGCCTTATGCTAAGTTAAATAAGACACAAATCAATCAGTGCTCATTTGGTACCCTCTCTTATTAATATGAAGTTTAGTACATGCAAACATAATCTGTGTGAGAAAACATCAGAACATCATAACAGCGGTTGACTCTGGGGGTGTATAGGTGAGGATTGACTTGCAAAGGATAAGAAGGAGCTTCCTGGAGTGTTAAGAACTTTCTATATCTTGACAGAGGTTTGTGTTATATTATTGTAAACAATTAACTCTAAGTCACTGAAATTCACGATCCAGATTTTTGGTGGAAGGCAATTTACATTGAAATGTACCAAAAATGGGCCTTCTGGTGGCGCAGTGGGTTAAGCAACGCACTATGAAGCAAACCGCAACCACTGCAGCACGAGTTCAATCCCTGCTGCCGGCCTGGGAGGGGACCCACATGGCGCGGCAGACCTCTCCTGCTGTGCCCACTGCTCCCCTCAGCAGTTTACTTCCGTTGATCTGCCTGTTCTGCTCCCCGCTCTCTGTGGTGAATCCTCTCACCCCCCACCCCCGCCACCTCTGACCTGTACCCCCAGTGCTTGTATGCATAAATAATAAATAAATCTTTAAAAAAAAATGTACCAAAAATAACATGGATTAATAGAGAGATTGAGGGATATGTGAATATATATGTAATAAAGTGTTAATGTAAACAATAGTGGTAGCTATATAGATAAGTCACTGAAAAATTTTTCAATTTCACTACATATAAAAAAATCATAATAAATAATTAGCGCAAATAGAATACAGCAGAAGAATGTTCTTTCCACCTATGTCATTGAGTTCTGCTGAGAACTATTTCTATCACACACCCCCCTTTTCTTTTTGTCTTTAGTTTTTCTATTGCTCTTGTTTTCCCTAATTAACAGGTTTGCTTACCTTTCTGTCACCTTAAAATCATCTCTTGACTTTGTTATTTTATCAGGCTACTCTTTTTTTGGCCTCTCCCATGATCTTTTAGAAAATTTTTATAGAGTGGAAGAGTATCTAAATTTGCCATCTTTCTAGCTTCCCTTTCTCAGCTCCTAGAAATTTAGTGCTTGTGTCTATTATTCAATTAAAGCTGCTGTCTCCAAGGTTATCAATAACTATTTAATTGCCAAATCCAATGTTCCTTTCTCAGTCCTCATCTGTTGCATTTGAGGTCACAGCAACAGGCTGAGGCAGCTGGGTTGGCACAAAACATTATTATGGCTATAAAATGACATAACCCACCAAATTGCTTCCTGTGAAAGACAAATAAACCAACAGTTAAAAAAGTACATGAAAGTCACATTGTAACATCTCCTAGAACATAGTTTTTCCTGCTTCTTGTCTTTGAATATTTATTGTTGCTTTCCAGCCACAAGTGGAAAACTTATTTTTCTTTAAATTTCTATGATCTATATTTGAGTTCACATTCTTTATACTCTGACCTCCATTTGGAATGGAGTCTGATTTCCTTTTTTCTAAATAAGTTTTTATCGAAGTAACATTGCATTATAACATATAAGTTGCATGTACTATAACATATAAGTAAGAAATTGTTGCAAATGGCAGGATTGCATTTTTATAGCATGCACATGCACACACAAAAACACACAGCATCTTTATGTAACTATCCGTCAAGAGTCACTTAGGTTGTTTACAACTCTAAGCTATCGCTGCAATAAAGAGGGAGATATATATCTATTAAAATACCAGTTTTGTATTTTGAGTGTAAATACCCAGAAGTAAGATAACTAGGAACTTCATGTGAAATTTCTATTTTTTGATGCATCGCCATACTTCTTCCCCTATAATGGGAGTCTGAATTTCTAACAAGCTCCCAACTGGTGCCAGTGCTGCAGGCCCACAAAGAAACTTTGGTAGCAATACCCTAGATTTCCTGTGTGCCAAGTCTGCATGCAAAGTTTAAGCTTCTCATATTCTACATTACATTCTGATTATGTCATCCTTTAAGAGATGGTATTTGTTTCTTCAAAGATCAAGACAGTATATATTTTACTTTCTATAATGTGTAATTATTCTTCTAATGTGTTTTCAATGTTGAATATCTCATTTGGAATTGGACGCTGGCCAGGGAGAATGGTCAATAAGATTATAGCATAAATCCTGTTTCAGCAATCAAAGTTAGTAAATGGGGGCGGAAGTCCTAGAGAGAGAAGAGACTAAGAACAGAGAACAGATCAAAAATTTTCAAGTAAACTCAAACTCTGTTTAGACTGGTAAACTGTAGGTTCAATCAGAGAAAGCGGCATCGGGATTATAATGGATGATTAACAGCTCTAGTTGGATTCAGGTATTTTTTGCCATGATTTTCCATGGCGAACAAAAGTATGTTCAGTGGAAAACTTCTTTTCATACAGTCTTCATGTTCAGAGGTTAGGTCAAGTGTCAGCCTGATGAATACAGCAAGACTGGTGGGGTCTGTGCACAGATGAAGAAGCACCGAGTCTCTCACTTCTGAACACTGGTAGGATTGCTCCCCTACCTGAGGGTCTCCTGCCTCTTCCTTCTGTATGGATTTTTCTTGTATCTGCAACTTCATTTTAAATTCTAATTAGATGACTTCCTTATCTGCATCTTTATCTTTGGTCTTTCTGAAGCTTTATTCCAGTCATAACAGTTTTCATTCATTCACTCATGAATGATATGTCAATACAGAGACATGAGCAGAGATAAAACATAAACAAGCCTCTAGAGTTCCGGTGGGGAAGATAGAAAACCAATATTATTATTTTTTTTTAATTTTTAATTGTATTACATTTAATTGCATTTGACATCGTTTGTTTTCCCCAGTGGGTTCCCACCACCATTTCACCCGTGCACCATCACCTCAGTCCCTTGTGCTCTTTACATCTCA
>JAGFMF010011690.1:481325-499743 GCA_019455555.1 Galemys pyrenaicus | reverse complement strand
TTGTAAATAGTGCTGCAATAAACATGGGGGTACAGGTACTCTTTTGGATCGGTGTTTTTGTGTCCTTTGGATAGATTCCTAGGAGTGGGATTGCTGGATAATATGGAAGTTCCATTCTTAGTAGATTGAGGAACCACCATATTGCTTTCTATAATAGTTGGACCAGCTTGCATTCCCACCAGAGGTGTAAGAGAGTTCCCTTTTCTCCACAGCCTCGCCAGCATTTATTATTGCTGGGTTTTTTTTTTTTTTGATATATGCCATTCTTACTGGTGTAAGGTGGTACCTCATTGTGATTTTAATTTTCATTTCCCTGATTATGAGAGATGTTGAACATCTTAGAAAACCAATAATTATAATTCGTTGTGTAATTGTCAACCCCTAATTCCCCTAGCACTTTGGGATTTCACTTTTTCCTTTAATGTCTAGATAATATAGCTTTGACCCTCACCCCACATACTGTGCAATGTTTAGCAACTTCTTCCTTCATTTGCCTCCTCCCCAATTTTGAGCCCTGGGGAGGTACTGGATATACCTGAACCACACTTGCTCCAAATTCCTGCCTAATGTTAATGACATCACATTTCCTCTTGAATGAAGCTGCTGTCTCTACAGAGTGCTGATGCAGGCATCATTACTGTCTCTCTTATTGCATATCCTCAAGTCCTAAAATATAAGTTCTTGTCAGTAATTGACTTAAAGCAAGTGTTGGGCATAATAGAGGAAATCTACAGAAAGTTAGAAAACAATGAGACACTGGTGTTTTGCAGATAGTTTCTCAATGGGTATCTCTCTGTGGGTGTCTCACAGCTAGCTTGATCCTCCTCCCATAGAACTATCCCTCTCCAGTTGTTGGTCCACAACCCCTGCTTAACCCTAGCCCAGGACAAGCAATGCACTGTAACTCCTTGTCTCAGTCTTCCTTTTCCTAGTCTTGCACATGGCCTCTATTTTCCAGATCAATAAAAATAAATTGTGGTGTCTTCTTAAATAAAATAAAGGGAATTTTTGTTCCCATATTAGAATTAGAATTCTTCTAATTTCTATTCTAGGAAATTTGTAATTTCTATTCTAGGAAATTAGAATTCTTCTAATTTCTATTCTAGGAAATTTGTTTCAGACTAAATTACAAGCATTTTTTCCACCAATAAAAATGTAAAATAAACTAGGGGAACAACAGTAAAAATGAAAATACTACAGCAATCTATGTCTGAGATAAATCCTAAAAACATAATCAGTATAAAAAGAAAGCTGCAGAAAAATATGAGATTCCATTTGCTAAAGTTGAAAATGAATTTTAAAAAACATTATATAGATAGGCATATGTATATGATTATGTCAAAGTATAAGTTTTAAAATTAGCTAATTTCAAAATTAGCTCTTAATCACAAAATAGAGCATTGTTATCTGCACAGCCTGAGAGAGACAGCAGGATGAGATGGGGCAGGAATCTGTAGGTAGCTTCAATGTTAATATGCTCCAGTTCAGAACTTAGGTAGGAAGGATGAAGTTTTATTGTACAGGCTTCGTAAATGCTACATGTAGTACATAGAGCTTTAGTGAAGTGAACTGATGAGCCCAGATGAACTGATGAGCCAGTTCTTGTTTTATAGATATTAAATTCAGATTCAGAGTAGAAGATTAGAGAAAGTCTCAGAGATGGTGATTCTTGAGATAATATTGAAAGGCAAATAGCTATTTTATCTGTAATTTCTACTTGCAACCAAATTCAGTACATCTGAAATTAATTCTTTTTTTTTTTAGCCTACTCTAAGATAAATTCTGCTACTTGTCAAAAATTAGCTCCCCTAAACATCACCAAAATAACCTGTTGATAAGAAAAAACTTTTACTGATTATCATGGTAAGAGTAACACTACTTCAACAATCTTAGTGTCATATCAGAGGGGAGAAAAACAATGGGATGTTTATTGAGATTCTGAAGTCTGTTGCATTTTTTCTGAAATTACATTGAGGTCTTTCAATATCAGATAGAGGTGAAGGGGATATGTACTTTGATAGGACTGGGTGACAATCATGATTAATGGTTTAGAGTTGGTGGACACAGGAAGAGGAGGATTTTGATGCAAGGGTTCACAGAATCCGGGTGTGATCTAGTGTTTGAAGCATTCTGTTGAAGACTTAGATTCCTGAATGAACAGTAAATTTATTTGTAACTTCTATCTTTGTGAAAAGAAGATTCCTGGTGTGCTAAAGTTTTGTTGGGGAGGGTTGTGGAATAGTCAAGTTTTAGTGATGCAATTAAATTAGTAAACTATAGATGGTTTCAATCTTCAGTCTCCTACATTTTCAAAGGCAGCATTAATTAAAGAGTGGGGAGCAAATAATTAAACCTTGATTCAGAAATTTTATATCTGCCTGTTTCTGACTTTGGTAATTTGATTGAGTCACTGCCCCCCTTTAAATTTCACTTTTAACACCTTTGAAAATAGGGCTTGTTTCCCTTTGAGTAATGGTACAGGAATTAAGTAAGAAACAGTTATTAGTATTATTGTATTAGTTCACCCTAGATTTTATAGGGAGGAAAAATGTCTATATCCTCTACCCTTTCAAGTCCTCAGATGAGGCCCCTGTCACAAAAGATAGAGTAACACACACCAAAAGAAACAAAGCATATACAGTGATACAGTGATTTAATATAAAATATATGTGATATGGGAGACCTGATAAGGAAATGAAGACCCAAAAAGTGGGTTAGTCTAACTGTTTTAATACTAGGTTTTATGAAAAATGGAAGTTTCTGGGGAAAACATAATAAGGTAAAATTAAAGTTTATAAGCTAAGGGTAGTTACCTAAGAGATAGAGCAAATCCTGATGGTTCAAATTCTCTTGCTATCTTGCTATAAAAGGATCCTCCCTTCTTCATATCTGAGGACTCCACTTATATAACAGCTTTATGACTTGCTTCAGGAGAAGGTCATAAAGTTGTTCCTACACATGCCTTTTCAAATGCCTCCAGCTTAAAATATCCAATACGCCAAGCTGCCATATTTTGGAGCAGTGTGCCCCTATATGCCCAACACCTCTACATTGGTCAAAAACTCAGCCTTGAATGCAGACAATGTCCCCAACATGGAATAATGTCAGCAAATGTTATGTTAGTGTTCAAAACTTTTTACTTTATGTAAAATTGTGAAAGAAAATAATCTTATTCTCCTTAGAACACAATTAAAAACAAAGGATATTGATCATAGATTTACATTCTACCTGAAATTTGGCATTTCTGCCAATGCACACAGCTTACTCAATATTATAATTTACTGAGATTCTTGTGTATCTCTCTTCTTGCTTTTTCCTTTTTTTTTTTTTTTTTTTTGTAGCTAGCTTTAGCATTCAGAATGAGCTAATTCTGCTTCAGTCACGCTTGATGGGAACTGGTGATTCAACTGTTGCAAAACTTTGAAAGTGTTCATTAATTCAGGCTTAATTAATGCAGAATGACAATTAAACTTTTATAGAGTATATGTCATCGACATGAATACCATACATTTATTATACTCCTGAATATTGAGATGAATACAAATGAATTCTAATGGCCAAAAAACCTTTAAAAAGTTACTTCAACTGGATAACTGTGGATATATATGCTATGCACCTCATCTTACTGAGATTTTGAAACAGCATTTGATGTAAATGCAAAAATATAATAATCATAATATTTATTAATGCAGTGGTAAATCTTTAAAAATTAATTTTTTTGGGAAAACAATTTCTTAATAATTTATAGATCTTAAATTTCTTTTAAAATTCTAAATTTGTGACATTAAAATTTAAGTGTGTGATTTAATGAGCATTTAGTGTTTGTTGAAGCTCAAATGTCTATTCTTTTGTGTTCAATGGAACAGCTGTACATTTTCAAATTTAAACTAGCATAAGGTGAATGGCTGCGTAAAAAATGACTGTTCATTTCAAAATTACAGTTTCATCAAACCTCAGACTTTTATATACCAAGTTCCAATATTCAGCAGAGCTAGAAGTTTGCCATGGCAACTGCTGCATCCTTTTTGTTATATATAAAGCTAGCAATAAACAGGAAACAACCACTATGTCAGGACATTCTTGCAATTCACCTATAGCCACATTTCTATGTTCATCTCCATCAATGATGAACACCTACATCTAGATGTACATTTCTTAGATACGATTTAGGATGAATGTCCAAACCCTTTGTTTTTGATTAGTTGAAAATCAGTCTATTGATATTATATTGTGCATTAAGATAGAAGCACATAACACTTGAAATGACTGTATAATTTTATGCCATTTCTATATTAATGTTCCTTTTAATTGGAGGCCAGCCTACGTTTTTGTAGGAAAATTAAAGGACTGGACACTATATCTTAATTTCTTTTGAAAGTCTTCAGGTGCCCACAAACACCTTAATGTCATTATCACATTTTGCACCATTACCAGTCACGCATATACCATCTAGTAACAAAATCATAAAATATTTTATTAACATATTTTCTAAGAGGCCTGGCCAAAATTAGCAGTCACCACACAAAAATTCACCTTAGCAGACCAGACTTATAAGAGGAATTAAAATATATTTCTGAAAATTCACATAGGTGAAAAGCAATCTCACAAAAACAGTATGTCAGAAATAAATTTTCATTTGAAATATAAGAAATAAGAAAGCACTATGTTGAGTGACTGGCTAATGTAAATCCTTCTTAAAACAATTATGTTTAAAATGACATCTTTCAAAATTTAAATTTGAAGGTGATTCGGTTCTCCTGGTGATATATAATGTAATTACTAGTTTGAGTTCATTCTCAGCATTCCTAATTAATATCACTCTAAAAGTCCTTGCATGAACAATAGGGAGGAAAGTACAGAAGAGGTATTATAGATTAGAAAGGAAGACATAAAACCCTCTTTGTTTATAGATGATCAATTTTCCACATAGAAAATCTCAAAGAACCCACAAAATCCCTCTTACAACTAGAAATTGATGATAGCAAAGTAATAGTGTAGAAAATTAATGTACAAACATTAGTTACTTCTCCATATAGCAACAATGAACAATTCAAATTTAAAATAAATAATACAATGCCATTTATAGTAACATCCAAAAATTATTCAGGTATAATTATAATAATTATATGTACTGACCTGCCTCTTCCACATTAGTTCTGGTCCTTCTGTTACTGACTGTAGCTATCACCCTTATTATGTGTGCTCAGATACTCCAAGTCCTTCCCTGTCCAGCATCTGCAAAGAGGCCACTTATTTAGCCTGAAAAATCACTTTCTAGTCTATTCATTAAAGCAAGTCCTGTTTACATTTTAGATCCCAGTTTTTATGTCATTTCTTCAGTGACATCTTTTCTGAGTCTTTCAATATAAATTAGATTTTCTTATTACAGACTACATGATAGTAACTCAATTATAATTATACATTTATTTTATAGTATTTTATGTATTATCTATCTCTCTTTCCTGAAAATACATTCCATCTCTCCCATTTCCCCCTTCTTTCTCTCCCTCCAGAGTTTAATCCTCAATGTCTGGCATAGGATTTTGCAATCATACATACTCTGAAAATAATTGTTGAATGAAAAATATGCTGAAAGATTTACTATATTTGTTTTACCTGTATCATACATATAATAAGGTACAAAAAATGACTTGTCCTAAAAATACAGGTTGATGACTTTTTATCTATGCATATGCCTATGCTGCCCCATTTTGATCAAGATATAAAACATGATGCATTTTATTGTTACATTCATTCCTTGAAACATTCAGCTAAGCTCTCCACTTGTGTGATAGTGTGATTTAGAAAAGTATTTTCAAATTTTAATGAGTAAATGAATCAACTGATGGTATTGTTAAGTATATGGGTTCTGATTAATTGCATCTGACATTGGGCTCATGACACTGAATTCCCACCAAGCTTCCTGATGATGTTGGTATTGCCAGTCAATGACCCACAGTATGGGTAGCTCCTTTAGAAAAAGAAGAAATGAATGGAGAAGGACTAGGTTCACATCCTGGCCCCGCTCTTTGGTAGCTCTGTGAGTATAGGTTATTTCTCCATGACTTCCCTTTCTTATATATGAAATAGGAGCAACAGTATCCACCTTACTGTGATTGTTGTAAGATTAAATGAGGCAATGAGATACTGTATTGGCATAGTGTTTGTTGTACTTGAATGTATCACTACGATTGTGTCTTGCTATGGGACATAGACAAGTACTCAACACCACTAGAGGTTTCTCATCTATGAAGTTAGTTGACCTTTAACCACTAAACTTATGCAATTCTTTTTTAGAACCCACTTTTGTCTCATATTATTTCACTCACTTTTTCTACTTAAGGAGAAAATGTGGAAAAATCAAGAGCAGTGTTCAATAAAAAGAAGTGTGGCTAGAGATGATGAATAATCTTAAAACAGTAGAGCAACAGAAGTAAAGCATCCAATCAAATGTTACTGAATGCTGTCTCTGAATCAGACCTGGTCCCAGTTCTGAAAATGTTCAGTCTACTGGAGAGCTAGAAGATAAATATATGAATTAGTAGTAGTTTGCTAGGGGAACTCAAAGCTCCAGGAAATCATTCCTATTCATTCTGATTTGAAAAGCATTTTATGACTGAGCCTATTGAAGCAATAATACCCTGAGATGTGTATAGAGCTAATTTACTTTTGGTTCTTTGCCCTTTCCTGTCAATTAAACACAAGGTTTTAAGTTCTTTTTTTAATGTTCCCAATTAGGATAGAGAAAGCTCTCTACAGTCTTTGGGTACATACAAATCCCTTAGGCTGACTCATAAAACATACTCAGGCGGGTTACTATCTTTCTTGGTTGCCTCAGCCCTGCCACCTTACTAGACACATTTTTGCTTTAATTTTATCATCAAGATCCATTTCTACAATGATGCCATTCTCTCTACTATTCCTGGGCCTTCAGACTTACTGTTATCTTTACATGGAACTTCCTCCCTCTATGTCCTATTTATCTCTAAGTGTTACATTAAGCATCTTCTCCAAGAAATGGTCTCCATTTCTTCTTTTGCTTTTATATAAATTTATATTTTACTTTAATTGGTCACTTCTTGAACTTCCACTACCAACAAGCTTTTAAAAATGAGCCCAAATCTCATATTTTTATGCCACCCATACAGGTGTCAGTGAATCTCACACATAGGGGTTCTATATTAACAGCTGTAGAGATAGTGAATATGAATTTGCATCTCATACAGATGCTACATGGAGAGGTTTAAAACATTTTTTTAGCATTAGATTAAATTCCATAAAAATTTATGTTGGAAAGTTACTATGTTAGAAAGAGCCAAGACAAATGAAAAGGTAAAATTTAAGATTGGCTTACAAAGTAAGATAAAATATGGCAGAGAAAAATACACATGAAGGAATTATTGAGATAAAATTGATAGCCAGATTAGAAGGATTATTGAATTTAAATGTATTAAAATAACTGCAGGTTTGTAAATTGGACATGTGAGCATATGAAAATAAAGGATGAAGGTCATATGGTGTTTTGAACTGTCTTTTGTGGACACAGGCTGGGCATTAGCATATTTTTAGAATCTCTCTGGGGACTTGCTTTAGACAGTGATATGTAGAATCCAGAGTTTATATGTAGAAGCCAGAGCAATGGTGACTGGTGAGTAGAACAAGAGATATTTTGTTTCCTTTTAGGTTGTTGAGACTAGATTGCCAGAGAAACACTATCTAACAATACATTATGTAATTCTTTTGAGTTTCATTTGCTAGTTCATTCATCAACCTGAGACTGGTATTAGGGAGGTGAGGCACCCCATATTGTATTAGAGAGATTGGTAACTATGACTTTCTGCCTGCAGCCTCTTTTTGTAAATTAGCAATTTTTTTGTCAGGACTCAGCCACATCCATTCCTTTCCATCTTGTCTCTGGCTCCTTTCCCACTACAACAGAGGAATGAGAGAGAGTACCTCTCTAAAGCAAGCAAAGCTAAAATAACTCTTTGGTCCTTTACAGAAGTTTGCTGGTCCCTGTTCAAGTCTCATGTACTTCTTTCCTTACCAAAGGGTACAAGATTCCACAGCCCCATAAACAGGTTAAAACAAAACTCTCTGATGTGTTTTGAATTTTAGATTGTTGACAAATATTCAGTAGTTCATCTGCTGCTTGAGCTATATGTAGGCTGCCACCAAAATCAAATGCTGTGCTGTTTTAACTTGCCATTATGATGAATTTTCATGAAATAAAGATCAGCAGGGGGATTCTTATAAACTAGGAAGGTGAATTCACAGTTCAGGTATCTTAATGGAGTAATTTCCAGAAAATAGCAAAGCCTTACCATGTACATAAGTTTAGATATACTTAGGTTGAACCTATGTATATCTTAAGGAAACAAATATGAGTATGCAAGATGAAGCCATTAGAATACTTTTATATAATATGAGAGATTTAAAATAATATAAGTATCTAACAACAGAACACAATCGCTAAATTAAGGTTTACCCATAAACCAAATTCTATGCATGCATTAACAGATTTTTAAACTTTCATTTATATACATGAAAACATTATTCATTGACTTGCCATTTACTATTAAAGAAAGTGTAAAACTGGAGGAAATATAGCAAAATACTAATAGATGTTATCAGCAAGTGGAAAATTACAAGTGAAAAGTTTTTCTTTTCCTAATGTGTATTCTCAAATTAATATATACATTTGGCAAATAATGAAAAAATACTCTGTCTCAACACATATAGACATCACACTTTTTTTTTTTTTCATGAACATAATGAATAGCCTTGCGAGGACAAATATCTTATAAAGACAATCTGGAGTTTGGATGAATTTCTCCAATTCCCAACCTGTCAGTTTGACATATACATACAAACAGGAGACATACCAATCAGTACCTCTTTTCTTGTTCTCCCATTGTCTAGAACTCTGACCTGTGAATTATTTTCTATCTTTCTTTCATATGTACACAGCCTACCCCTAACCAAAAAGAAAAATAACTCAAATTCTTGTCAATAAAAAGTAGTGAGTAATAAAACAAGATTTATACTTCCCCTGCTTTGTAAAATTCACATGAATTATTATTTACTTTCTACCATAGAATAAGATAAATTTCATGAATTACTACCTCATTTCCATATATAAAACCAAGTATAACTGAAGAGAAATGTATCAGAAAAAGAGGGCAGTTTCCAGTGAAACATACTTTTTTCACTTTTTATCTAATGAGTTAACATCATGTTATAATTATTGAACTTACCGTGGCATCCTGTGCTTTCAAAAATTTCTTTGAGATACAGCAAAACATCCTAGTATAATTAACTCATCTCAAGTGTCATGGTATTTTTCAGTGATGAAACAAAGATCTCCTAAAGTTTAGTTTTATAGGACATTTTCTACTTTATATTTATTGCAAGCACAAGTTTAAAGGACTTTCTTAGAAGTTCAGTAAATTGTCATGAAATAATATTATAACCCAACTCTCCAGATTCTAGAACTTCCTTGTTATCACTGTCACAAAATTAATTATGATACTCTAATTTGTAAAATTAAGCAACAATTGTAATATGTCAAGGGTATTATTGTTTGAGAAGCTAAGCTCCTCAGTTTTGATGCTCTCTTTTATTTTTATCAAAATCTATTGGGAAAAAAAATGCTAGTATGTTGACCAATACTTTCATTTTCAACTAATTAGTGTGGACAGTGCAGAAATCAACTTTAACCTAAGGTACTTAGTTGATTTCTAGGGAACAAATTCTAAGTGACAACTTCAAACCAAGACTTTGCTTAGCCTCCTCTCCCCCTTTTTATACTTCTCTCTGAGGTAAACATGGAAATTCACCCATCTCTTGCTGTAACAGTCCAGTAAGACTAAAATAAGAAGCAGGTCACCATTCTCAGTAATACAGGAATATTAGTTTCCATGGGAGTGTAATTTACATATACCTTTGAAGGTCCCTGTTTTCAAGCTTTGGCAGCAGAATTCCTGCAAGGCACCGTCACCAATGTCTATTTAATACAGGAGCAAACTTGTTGACCAAATTCTGAAATAGAAAACAAGATGTTCTCATGCCAGATTACAAAGAACTGCAGTTCCTGTTTCAGCCTGAAACTCAGCTCTTCCCACCCACATGGAGTTTAGAGAGTCTTCCAAGACGGTGTTCAAAACAGAAACACTAATCACCTCCACACCTTTTACTGCCTTGTTTTTTCCAACACAAAAATGTTTGCCTAGGCTGCAGCACTTTTCTCCTGAAACCCAGACTTGGCATTTGCTTCCTCAGTCTCTCTGTGTTAAATGGTTTCTCAAAATTTTTGAATGAATGTGGGTAGAGCTGCATAATACAAAAAAAAAAAAAAAAAAACACTTGAAGGTTGAGCAGAAAATTTTAAGTCTTATTTTGTTTTAAGTTTTGTCTCTTGATACCTATTATCAGATGAATTACCAAGGAAGGAAAAATCCCATCTAATTTAGTGCCCTTTAAAAGTGATTAATGCTTTGACTATACTGGCTGTCCTAAAAATGTTATTGACTTTAAAAGTTTTTGTCAAGTTTCACTTTTATCCTTATATTTACACTGAACTCTCTATAAGATGAATTAGGGGAATTGTAATATGTTACTTACATACACAGAAAAGTATTGTCACTTTGACTTACAAAGTGCCTAACAGTCAAACAGGGCATGCTAAGTAGCTCATAGACTGTTGCCTGGAAGGGTAACATAGATTCATTCAACAAATATATACCCAAGTAATCTTTCTTTATCAAGGGGACATTGATTTATAATGCTGTGTATTATTTAGAAGCATAGGATCTCAACCTGCAGATGTATGTTACCACACCATACCCCCCATTAAGGCACCCATAGTCCATAGTCCTCTATCATAGTCCATTGTGCCCCTTTTCCACTCTGCTGCCCCCCATCCTGCTCTGCTCTGGTAACCTCAATTCTTTATTCAAATTTCTAAGGGTTGTTACTGGGTTCTAAGGGTTGTTAGATTTTATTTTTTGTATTGTTTTTCTATATTCCATATATAAGTGACACCATCTGACATTTGTCTTTTTCCTTCTAATTTATTTCACTTATTATAATCCCCTGCAGCTCTATGCATGTTGTCACAAATGGCAAGAGATTATATCTTTCTGTGACTGAGCAGTATTCCATTCCATAACAGAAAGTTGTGAGAATAAGATAGAGAATTAATGAAATACTTGAGTCTATATACTACATATTCCTAGCCCATTCATCTGTCTTTAGGCAATTAGATTTTTTCCAGAACTTGGCTATTGAAAATAGCACTGCAATGAACATAGGTATACATACATTTCCATTTCTTGAGTTACTATTTTTGCACTCTCTGGGTCAATATCTAGTAGTGGAATTTCTGCATCATGTGGTTGATCTACCTTTAATACTTAGAGAAAGCTCCATATTGTTTTCTATTGTGGCTGGACCACTCTACATTCCCATCAACAGTGTACAAAGCTTCCTTTTTCTCTACATCTGCCAATGCTTGCTGTTCTGGTCTTTTTGATATAGGCCATCCTCACAGGTGTAAGTTAGTAACTCATTGTGGCTTTGATAAGTGATAATGAGCATTTTTTTATGTGCCTGTTTGCCATCTATATATTTTCTTTAGAGAAGAGCTAATTTAATTCATTTGCCATGTTTTGATAGGGTTATTTGATTTCATTTTATTGAATCATATGACTTTTTTTATATCTTAGATATCAATCTTTTCACAGCTGTATGTTTTGTAAGTATTTTCTCTCATTCAGTAGGGTGTCTTTTGTTTTAGTGATAGTTGCTTTCACAGTACAGATGCATGTTAGTTTGATATAGTCCTAATTGTTTATATTCTCTTTTGTTTTTCTTACTATTTAAGATAAATCCATAAAGACATCACTGAAGCCTATGTCTAGGAGTGCTTTACCTATGTTTCCTTCTATGTGTTTTTTGGTTTCAAATCTCACATCAAATAGTTTATTGATTTTGATCTACTTTTTGTATATAATGTAAATAGTAGTCTAGTTTTATTCTTTTGCACGTGGCTATCCAGTTTTCCCAACTACATATTAAAGAGAAATTCCTTTCTCCAATATATGCTTTTGACTATTTTGTCAAAGATTTAACTGTCCAAATAAATGTGTGTTTATTTCTGGACTTTAAATTTTATCCATTGTTTGGTCTACTTTTGTTTCGGTACCATGCTATTTTGATTATTATCGCTTTGCAGTATAGTTTGAAGTCTGGTACTATCTGGAAGTCTTTCTTATTTTTTAGTATTGCTTTGGATATTTCTTCTGTTTGTTTTTTTTTAATATATGAATTAAGTATGTATGTTCTATTTCTTTGAATAAACACAAATTTGAAAAGGGATCCAGGGGCCCTCCTTGGTGGCCTAAGGTTTAAGTCTCAGCGCTGTAACTCCAAGGGCCTGAGTATGATCCCTGACCTTACTGCCCTCTCTAGCCAGAAAGAGAATTTGATATAGATGAGTGGAAGGGGAAGACACAGACATAAATCCTGTACCCCAGAATTTGTGATCCAATTTAAATGAAATTGTTGGACCTGTGTGATTTTCAGATTCTTTTGCAGCAAAACCAAGACAATAATATCTTCATGTAGAGCTGTTACAACCATTAAATGAGGTTATTTATGTGGAAGTACATCATACCTTGAAAATATAAATAAATGATGCAGAGATAGATTATGTGAGATAATGGAGCTATCATTTCCTTAAAAGAGAAACTACTAGTATCAGAATGAACTTGTGTAATACAAAGGGACCTCAGTTTGGGGCATGTTAAGTTTGAGTACCTATAAAATTTCTAGACAATGCCACATAAGTATTTTGGATAGGCACTCAAAAAGCAATATATGGGCTAGCGATAGCCATTTTCAAGTCACTGACACATAAATAGTTTTCAAATCCAAAGCAGGATTATAGCATATTGGAGGCTGAGGATTATGTCTTGAATTCAAAAATATATTTAGGTTTAAACATAAATAATAACTATGTATCTGTATGCCTGCTTTATTGTGCACACTATGGTCAGTGCCCTGTGTACATTGACTATCCTTACTCAGCTTCACAAAGACAGTCATCTCACCCATTTTAAGAAGTAAGAAATGAAGACCAGAGATAATAAAATAATCCAAGTTTACATTGGTATTAGTACCTGAACTAGAATTGAACACAGATTTGTTTTGTTCCAAAACTATGCATCCATGTGCTATCTCTGCATCACTTATTTATATTTTCAATGTGTGATGTACTTCCACATAAATAACCTCATTTAATGGTTGTAACAGCTCTACATGAAGATATTATTGTCTTGGTTTTGCTGCAAAAGAATCTGAAAATCACACAGGTCCAACAATTTCATTTAAATTGGATCACAAATTCTGGGGTACAGGATTTATGTCTGTGTCTTCCCTTCCACTCATCTATATCAAATTCTCTTTCTGGCTAAAGAGGGCAGTATTAAGGTTTCCCAGGTACATAGCTGGTAGAGTGGTTACCTAAGCCAGGAATGATGCAAAAACATCTTTGAGAGTCAAAAATTCAGAATAATACAAATATTTTTTGGATTAGAATAATAGGAGAATTTTTTTGATACCCTTTCTAAGAAACAATGAATTTTCTCAGGTTTTCTTATATTCTGAATGACACTAAAACAATGGACTATTCTTAAGAATGGTCACATAAAAAAAACAAAATCAAAAGAAAAAAAATGGTATCAGAATTTAGAGAAAAGGAAACCTTTGTACACTGTTACTATGAAAACAGTATGGCGGTTTCTCAAAATATTAAAAGTAGGTCAACCATATTATCCAGAAATTTCCCTCTTAATGGGGAATACCAAAGGAATGCAAAAACACTAATATGTTTCATGGTATATATGCACTCTTATGTTCATTGCAGCAATGTTTATAATGCTCAATTCTGGAAATAACCTAAGCTCTAATGACAATGAGTGGATTAAGAAGATGTGCTATAATAGAGTACTACTTAGATATAAAAAGGAAATAAAATTTCACTATTTATGACAAAATAGATGGAACTGGAGGGTATTATGTAAGCAACATTGGTTAGAAGAGAAAAGGCAAATATCAGAAGATTTCATTCATATGTAGAATAGAGAGAAACAAAATAAAGGAATAGAAAAAACTAAGCCAATAATAAACCCTGGAAAGTTGAGTGAAGATCTGAGGTTACTGGAAGGGGATGGGGAACAAATTGGAGTCGGGGTCTAAAGTGAGGGATATGACTACTTTGGCAGTAGGTGTGTTTTCCTAACACACACCTGAAAATGTGTGAGCTTATTCCCCTAAGTCATAAACAGTGTTCTAAACAAGTTATACCTAGCTAAGAAAAACACATTTACAGAAAAGGAGTGGATTATTTCCATAAATCAATAGGCAAATACATCCAGTATCCAGGTCTCATTATCTGCAAAATGAAAAGATTGAACTAAAATGTTCTAATGTTCTCGTCTCTCATTACCTTAAAATATATAATATTTAGCTGTCTCACATACTTTCTCAGTTTACTGGACAGAAAATCCTGTTTCATTTATACACAGAGTCTGAATATGAGGACCAGCCAACTGCAAACCAACCTACTCCATTAATTTTTAATAAACAGTTTTTTACTCATGGAAGAATCTCTTGCTCTGTGCTTCTACCAGGTCACATAAATCAGGATAAGCACAACTTACAGCACACCTTACCTGAAAACTATCCTGATCTTTAGGTGACTATTTCCTTTGCCAGTTCAGAACATAATGTACTGATGATAGGCACATGACATTATGCAAATAATTTAAACTGTAATTACTGTTAGTTTTCCCCATCTATTCAGCAGTAGCCATGCTAAAGTTCAAAAGACAGGTCTTTAGTCTATATCTCTAACACGGTTCTGTGAATTTCCCACTCTATAATATGGTGATGGATTTTGCTTAAAGGCAAGCTTAATTACCTTAGAAGACCTCAAGGAGCTGTCAGATGGCAGAAATTTGTTACCAGTTTCACTCAAAACAGCACAGAGGGATTGAAAAAGAGAGAAAGATGCATATTATAGACAGTCTGTTACCTAGCATGATAGATAATAAACTTGGCTCCTTTTCCAACTGAACTGTAAAAATCATAATCTCTCCCTTGACGGTGATTCACCAAATCAGTCTGGCAGTATCTGGATAGCCTTGAACCTAGGGTTACTGTCAAGGATAAATGAAAATTGCATGTGACTGGGATTGATCTATTGATATGCCTTCAAAACCTGACTCTGAGGAGGAAGATACTTGTACTTTTATCAAGAAAAAATATTATAGCTTTCCAGGACCATCTTCATGTAGAAAGACCCTATAATGTTGGTAAAGTTAGAGACCCCACACTCCTTATGTGAGGAGACATTTGTTATAAAATATATATTTTCAAATATAATTGATACTGGGATTTCAAAGGCATGAGATTAATAATAAAACTTTGTTTTGGTGAATAACCGATTAAATGACCTTATGTCTTCTTTTCTGAGTATATTGTATCTCAGTAGATAATTCTCACTAAGACACGTGACATCAATGTGAGGCTTGTCTTTGACTGCTTAACTCAACTCACAGATAACTAATATGCAGATGCTAAGAGATAGATTTTTAAGATTGCCCAAATGCGTACATATGGTAATTTCTGAATGTAGTCGCTGCTTAACATGCATATGCACTTGAACTGTTTTAGGCTCCAACCTGTCTGTCAATCTTTCATGACTTCTGTTTTCATAAGAACTCTATCTTGGATCAACTTCTCCTTCACAATTCACGGGCATGGGCACTGTTGTATTAATTTCATCAATATCCAAACTGTAGTCATTAAAATCTTAACAAATGCACACAATACAGAAATCTTGCATGGCATATGGGTTCCTACTTATAGCTAACATTTGGGGGAGGGTTGGTGTCACGCACCCAGTTAAGAAATCTACTGTTTGATAGTCTGTCAAGAATGAGTCATTACCAGAGGGAGCCTGGTATTAGTCCCTAGAGCTCATGCCCTGCACACTGTGATACAGTGTTTCTCTTACAACATTTAGATCAGATTTTTTACACCAGGATATATGAAACACTAAATTTTTCTCATCCTTCAATTTCAAAAACACTTTTATTTACCGCAAGCTATGAGAGTCATAAATGCAGAAAGGATTCTTTAAAAGTCCTCCGATGAGGCTTTCTTTCTCTGCCTCATCAAATCTGCTCTCAAGGACATCAGTTAACTCCATGTTGCTAAAGACAGAAGTCAATTCTTAGTTTTCAATTTCTTCAATTCAAAGCAGACTTTAACACAGTCAATATACTTACTTATACTTACAATATACTTACTTTAATATTCCAGTATACTTACTTACCTTGACCTGAGGACACCACATTTCCTAGTTTTCTCTTACCTCACTGGTCATTTTCTTCTCAGTCCGCTGAACTGATTCCTCCTCTTCTCACCCATGGGATCCCCAGGACTCAGTCTATTCAGCCCTTCTAAGTCACTGTCTGTCTCACCTCCTGTATGCACAAATCCTCCATGGGTGAAAGGGTTTCAAATTTTATTTTCAACTCAGTTCTCTTTCCTATACTCCAGACTTTGAATATTCATACTGTTACTTGTCATCTCCACTTAGAAATATAAAGTGCAGGGGCCTCCCTGGTGGCGCAGTGGGTTAAGCAATGCACTATGAAGCAAACCACAGCCTCTGCAAGCACGAGTTCAATCCCTGCTGCCGGCCAGGGAGGGGACACACATGGCATAGCAGACCTCTCCTGCCTCGCCCATTGCTCCCCTCAGCAGTGTGTTTCAACACATCTGCCTGTTCTGCTCCCTGCTCTGTCTGGTGAATCCTCTCCCCTCCTGCGACTCTGGCCTGTGCCCCAGTGCTTGTATGCATAAATAAATAAATCTTTTTTTTAAAAAAAGAAAGAAATATAAAGTGCAAACTTAACACGTCCAAAACTCTCTGATTTTCACAGAAAACCTCCACCATCCAAGCAATGGACGCACTTCCCTCTAGCTGTGCAGACTTTGAAGTAACCCTCTTATAGTCGCACAGTCTGCATATGATTGATCAGGATCAGATTTATTCTGTTTTCAAACATAACCGGATTCCGGCACTTCTCATCATTTCCTCTGCTCTCACACTGTCCAGGAAGGCATCTCTTACATCCTCAAAGGTCCAAATAAAATGTATCGACCACAGCATGTGTTTGCTTAACACTTAACAAATTAACTATCTCAGACCAATAGTCAAGTCCTTACAAAGGCCTACACAGCCCGATGACATCTGCCCTACCCTCCCACTCCTAAGTTATTTCTTTGTTCTCTTCTCCTGAAGTTCTCATGCTCATTAATCATCTTGTTCCAGACACTCCACCCTCCTAGTTATCTTCTACCACGTGGGTGGGTGTCTTCCTGTCCTAAAGTCTGTGATCTAGTTCTTCCCTCTGCTTGGTATACCCTTCTAGATGTCCTCTGAGACCTCTGCCCTCACCTTCTTTAAATTTCTTGTCAAATCTTGTCTTCTTACTGTTGATCTTCCTTTTCTTTTCTGCAGTGATCATTTTTCCATGACACTACCACTTCTAATTTGCTCCATTATATACTTGCCTATTCAGTTTATGAATTATTTTGGCCTAATGTCCACAAGACTAAGGACTCTTGATTGCTGTTGCTGCTCGCTGATGCAGTACAGGTACAACTGTATGAATGATTAGATAGAATAATTCAAAAACAAGAAAAACATATATATTATGTATAATATAGTAAAATACATGAGAAGTACTCTCTCTAGCACTAAGTGCTCAATCACAGTTACTTATTACTACTTAGCTTTTGTAAATGGGTTTATTATTTTGGGGGGAAGTTATCTCCTGAGAATTTTATAAGACTTACATGCTATATTTTCTAATAAGGCAATATAATTCAAAGATGTGCATTTTTATTTTTTTCTATTTTTCCCTTTAATTTATATATATTTGACATCAGTTGTAATCCATGTATTCCCCATCACCATATCACCAGTGCACCATCACCTCAGTCCCCTGTGCTTCCATCTTCCCTCAACCTTCCCCCCCTCCCCCCTCCCCACCAAGTGTCCCAATTTGTCCTTGTTTTCATTTTTGGTTTTTGTGTCTTTCTTGTTATTATTATTATTGTTCTTATTCCTTTGCTTGATCCTTATTTGGTTCCCTTATAGTCCTCCTAGGGGAGGAACCATCTGGTATTTTAATTTTGCCTTCTGATTTACTTCACTGAGCATAATCCCTTCCAGTTCCACCCATGTTCCTATGAATGAATCTAGTTTTTCATTTCTGATTGCTGAGTAGTATTCCATCGTGTATATGTACCACAGCTTCCCGATCCACTCATCTGTTTT
>JAGFMF010011690.1:448295-480640 GCA_019455555.1 Galemys pyrenaicus | reverse complement strand
GGTTTCAGGTCTTATGTCTAATTCCTTAATCCATTTTGAGTTGATTTTTGTGCATGGTGAAAGGCAGTATTCTAGTTTCATTCTTTTGCCTGTAGCAGTCCAGTTTGCCCAGAACTACTTATTGAACAAGCTGTCTTTATTCCATTGCATATTCTTTGCTCCTTTGTCAAAGATTAATTGTTCATAAGCTTGTGGGTTTGTTACTGGGCTTTCTATTCTATTCCATTGGTCTATGTGTCTGTTTTTGTTCTAATACCATGCAGTTTTTATGTTTGTGGCTTTGTAGTAAAGTTTGAAGTCAGGAAGTGTGATCCCGCCACTTCCTTTTTTTCAGTTAGGAAATCTTTGGCTATTCAAGGTTTTTTGTGTCTCTATATGAATTTCATCAATTCTTTTTTCTATTTCTTTGAAGAATGACATTGAAATTTTCATTGGAATAGCATTAAATCTGTAGATTGCTTTTGATAGGATGGCCATTTTGATGATGTTAATTCTTCCAATCCATGAGCAAGGGACATTTTTCCATTTCTTTGTATCTTCTTCTATTTCTTTTAGCAATGTTTTGTAATTTTCTTTGTAAAGGTCCTTCACCTCTTTTGTTAGATTTATTCCCAAGTGTTTAATTTTTTTGGTTTCAATTATAAAGAGGATTTTTTTTTTTAAATTCTTCTCCTTCCACTTGCTTCTTTATATACAGGAAGGCTACTGACTTTTGTGTGTTGATTTTGTTTTTTTTTTGTTTTGTTTTAATTTTTTTAAAGGATTTTATTTATTTATGCATACAAGCACTGGGGCACAGGCCAGAGTCGCAGGAGGGGAGAGAACACACCAGACAGAGCAGGATGCAGAACAGGCAGATCGACAGAAACACACTCCTGAGGGGAGCAGCGGGTGAGGCAGGAGAGGTCTGCTATGCCATGTGGGTCCCTCCCTGGCTGGCAGCAGGGATTGAACTCGTGCTTGCAGAGGCTGTGGTTTGCTTCATAGTGCATTGCTTAACTCACTGAGCCACCAGGGCGGGCCCGTATGTTGATTTTGAATCCTGCTACTTTGCTAAACTGGCCAATTAACTTGATTAGATCTTCTGTAGAGCTTTTTGGGTTTTCTATGTATACTATAATATCGTCTGCAAACAGTGATAATTTTACTTCTTCTTTCCCTATTTGGATACCTTGTATACCTTTTTCTTGTCTTTTTGCTCTGGCCAGGACTTCCAGTATTATATAGAAGAGCAGTGGTGAAAGAGGGCATCCTTGTCTTGTTCCAGATCTTAGGAGAAAGGCTTTTAGCTTTTCGCCATTGAGAATGATATTGGCTATGAGCATGTCATATATGCCTTTTATTATGTTAAGATATGGTCCTTTTATCCCGAGAATTCCAAGGGCCTTCATCATAAACGGATGCTGAACTTTGTCAAAAGCTTTCTCAGCATTTATTGATATAATCATGTGGTTTTTTTTCTTCTTTTTGTTGATGTGGTCGATTACATTTATTGATTTTCAAATACTGAACCATCCTTGTGTTCCTGGGATAAATCCTACTTGGTCATGGTGGATTATCTTGTTGATGCATTGTTGGATTCTGTTAGCTAAGATAAAGATGTGCATTTTTAAATGCAATTATTTGTTTATAAGAAGATGGGTAACCAGTAAGGTTATAAAACAGTAGTTTATCAGCCCTCCCTTATATTTCTACACCCATGGCCCTCTCCTCTTCATAGTATGCTCATCTCATTGTGCTAGGAATTTGATAACATTGTAAGATCTTCGTAGTTTTACCATCAAAATAATTCTCTTAAAGAAGTATGATAGACTAATTCCTAAAGAAATATAAAATACTAGTAAAGTTTCACTTGTTTCTTTCAGAGTCATTTGCTTTTAAAGAAGAATTGAGTATGGGTCAGAGAAGTTCCACAGACTGTGGAGAGGAAAGGAGTCTTCCCTTCCACAAAGAATTAACTTTACTTAGATAACCAAGTCAACTTCTCTTCAGAACAGCTTTGAAAACCAGCATTTAAGAATGTAAGTAGATATTTGAGTGCACTGTTAGTTGCAACTTCATCTGTATTTCACTTAATATTTCTTCTTTATATGTAGATTTACACTACTCTGTCTCTTGAAAGAATTATCTTGATGAAAGAAAATCGCCAGCAACCGGTTCTAAGCAAGCTGGCAATGATGCTTGTTGGCAGTAGGGAGCTATCTAATGACATGGAAAATAGCCATGTCTTCTTAAAGATGCTTCAGAGCTTCATTGAATCTCCCTTTGGCAAGTGAACTCTTCTTTCTGTTAACTGCCTGTCATCCAGGAATGACTGAAACATCAATTGAGATTTAAATTTTAGAAGCTGCTCATATTCAGAAGAGCACAAAAGCAGTTGCCACCTGTCTAGCAATGCAAAAAAGAACTTAACTCAAAATTAATAGATGCAAATGTATCTTACCTCCTATCCTAGCTGATTGAGAATAATTTTTTACATGATTCTTATCACTATAGTAACTGCAGTATGGGCAGATTGTTCAATGCTCTCATTAGTGCAAAGATTTAAGAGCAAAATCCAAATTCTGTTATTTATGTAGCAACAATGAATATCAGTAATGCAACATCATGTTAATCATTGTGCTTAATTATCAATAAATTGTTTTTCAGTAATTACTAAAACTTCCTTTTCCTTTTTCCTTCAAGCTTCATCAGCAAATTTTAGTGATGCATTTTATTACATCCAGTACACAGAGTTGGTGTGTGTTTTATATAATCATATTCATTTCAATTCAGTAGACACTTGTGAGTACCTACCATGGTCCAGAAATCTTCTAGTGCCAAGGATGAAGTCACGGATGAAGTGGTCTCTCTCTTGAAGAAACTGAGAGCTTAGTGAAACATATAATTAAATAATAAATGAAAATATGCTATTTCCACAAATAGAAGCATAGCCACGATCTAACTTGTTTAAGAGGGACTCAGGAGCCCCCTCAGTTTAAGAGGGTTGTTTTTGAGTCTTGAAAAAGAACATGTGCAAAAGAAAGTATGAGGAAAGAAAGGCATAGATGGCCAACTGAAGAGCTGCAGTGATGCAGTGTGTATGAATGTGCAAGAGCAAATTTATAATATGTCAAATGTATGAAACAAATAGTATCAAGCACCTTGACATCTCCAAGGATGAATGAGACATAGATCCTTCCTTACACTTGAATTTTAGTGCAAGAAGTGAAAAGGATTACTTTAAAAGATCAGACAGAATAATTTATAAATGCTATATTAGTCAGAAATGTAAATTACAATGGGACTAGGTTGTCTATTGTAACCTGGGTATTGATCAAGAACAACAGGGTTAGATGAGGATGGTGTGTTAAGAATAGAATATTTGTCTTTTTGTTCAATCCGGCCCTTGGCCCCTTGGAGTACTGCTATAGAGACTTTCTGTCTATTTACACACACGTGCACACATATACACACTGTGCATGAGCTCTTCTAAACATAGTAATTCCTTCCAAGCTCCTACACTACTCACTTCTCTCCATCAACTATACAGGATTTTCATGGTCTCACGCCTTTGTTGTCATTCTTGTATCACTGGGATTCTTACTTGATCTATTTCATGACTAAACTCAGAAATCTCTAAAACTATCGCTAGCGATGATTCATGTTTCATGTCTAACTCCATGAGATATTGCACTCCAGAGGGCGATCTGGAAACTATCCCAGAGCCTAGCACTCATCACTGTATCACAGACAATGTAATGTATGAAGGAGACTGATAACTATTTTTGTATTCTTTTGCAAAGATTGGTGTCATCTCATTCTCCTTTTTTATTCAACTATTATTAATAACTTTTAAAGAACTTCAATTTCTCACAAACATAATAAAATCAAAATGTGAGACGTATGTTTAGGCATGCATCTAAATGTGCTAAGTGCTATAAAGAGATTCTAATATTTATAGTGCATGAGAATCTTACCCACTAAATTAACTTCTTTCCAACCACCAATACTGGAATCAAAACCATTATTGTGTGACCACATAGATTAATCAATATATCTCAATCTTGACTTCACATTTAAATCATTGAGAGTTTTTTAAAAATTACCAAAGTTCATGATTTACCGCAGATCTTGCTACTCAGACTCTGTAGGATGGGTTTGGATTTAGTATTTTAAGAAATCAAACATGCAGTCAAGGCATATTTGGCTTAGTCATTACATGATCCTCATATTTGTAGAGCAACATGGTGATTCACTAGGGGCCTAAGATTTCAGGGGGACACATACATATATGGGAAGTTGGTAGGGTCAGAATAAACATTTTCAAGAAGAAATGACCAAGAATTGTACCTGTGGACAAATGGCATTGAATAATTGGATGGATGGGTGGATGGATGGAAGCGACTTGAATGAAAGAGGTCAAGATAGAGAACATTCAAGTCAAAGGACATATGGAGTCAGGACAATCCTTGTGAATGGTAGGAAGTCAGAATGCCTGACATATAAGAAAGATATATGTAAATTATAAGGTTTTGCTATTCAAGTGTCCTCACATCTGTAATATCAGTTTCTGAGTCTTGTTAGAAATCAGAATCTCAGATACCAGGATCCCACATATGAGACAAGCCTGAAGAATTAACGTCAAACTGAACAAAGGGTAAGATGTAAGGTAATGATATTCAATAGGAACTAATATTAATATGAACACATCTATTAATATGTGCCACACAATATATTATCATATGCCCATCTGTTTGATATATAAGAGATTGTCTAATACAATAAAAAGAATTGTAGTTGGGAATATAGATTATTTATAGACCTAATTCTCTCCCTTTGTGACTTTTAGAAAAGTTATTTAACATCTAATTTTATTTTTCTGAAAGGAAGACATTGGATATGATAGCTAGTTTTTGTAGCTCTAAAATACTAATTAAGTATAATTATCACAAATATATACTTATCTGTGCTCTAAAGAATTTGATCATGATCACTAAATCTTTGAACTTCCCATAGTTTCTCATTGTCAAGCAATTCTGCATGCTAGCCCATTACAATTTAGGTTTTCCTATTTCATCAGCCAGATTGTAATTTAAATTTGGTTGCGCAAATAGGAATTTAATTTAAATTCAATAAGACATTTATTACATAATGTGCTGGCCAAATGTCATCCGGTTATTTAAAGCATATTAAATGAAGTTTGTCATCAAATTAATTATTATAGAATATTGCCTAAACTAGAAAATATATATGTGCAAATTACCTTTTAACATGGAATTATGGCAATTAGATGCATCTCCTTAAATTTACTTTATAATAATTTTATCCATCTGGATAGTAATTGATCTAGGCATATCCGTTTTCCACCTTTTAAAACTAGTATTTATATAACTGTGTCATGAAAATATAGTAGTGTTAGTTCTTAAGAAAATGCCAATGGACAGAGACTGATTTTCGAGTCAGGTCAGGGCAGTATAGTTTCAAGCTTAGGTTTTATGTTTACTAAATAAATAACTGTATTTCTTAAATCTCTGTTCATTTTGTCATCTGTATAGTAGGGATATTATTTCTGACATCATAGAATTTTTAGTTAGGGTTAAATAAAACATGTATATTGGCTGTGAGGGAGATCTGTATGCGAAAGTCCCCCTAGTGAAAACCAAGTTGATTCTGCTGAGCTGGTTGGTTCAGTGGGTATCATCTTCCTTCCTTATTGCTTCATGTGTGTCCTTCCAGAAGCTTCATGTTAGGTGAGAGAGAAAGGCACTAAAGACTGTTCTTTGATTAAGGGCATACCAATATCTGCACTCCCCAGCTAGAAACGTCAAACTCTCAAGTTTAAGTGCATATAAAATACATGACATACATAGCAGACAAAAGGGCGTGACCATTATTATCATTATCATAGTTACTATGCAAAATCTAATTAAACAAAATCTTCTAAATGCAAACAAATGAACTGATTCATAATGCTTAAAATACAATTCTTTTGGGGACATGTATGTGTACTTCATTTATTTTGTTATTTACTTATTATAGTAAATCATCAAGAAATATTTGTTGACTTACTCAATTTGGTATCTAAAAGAGTCTTATGTTTTTAGCACCATGATGATATTTATGAAGTGATATTTCATAATGTTAATAAAATATCCTACATTTTTTCTACTTTGCAATTTGGATTTTCATATAACAGTTTTTACAAGGTAAAACACAACTAAATATCTACTTTTATTTCCCTGCTTTAATATGCTAGTGAACTATTTTTACTTCTAACCTGATTTTCAAGTTTTAATCTATACCCACTGAAAATGCATCTATGTAATTAATTTGTCCCTTAGCACTTTTCCTGATTCTTTCTCATTCTCAGTTCATAGATAATAAACAAATCAATTTTTTTTTACCAACTTGTCCCTTTTTCCTCTGAAATCAACAATTAATTCTTATCTGTAGAAAGTGTAGAGAAGAGTAGTAAGAGAAGAGAAAATCTGACTTCTGAAATTTTGTTACTATGAAAATAGATTAAACAATTTTAAAAATGCAGCATCTAAATCAATCTCTTATTTGACAGGAAACATGGTATCAAATACTTTGGTCTTACCATTTTGTTCCTAAGAGAAACAGAAAATTAACTGTTCATAGCTTTTATTCACTTCTAGTTAAATAACGTAACTTTTCATCCTATTTGTCTATTTATATATCACAAATATATGGAGTATAATGAAACTGTTAAGCTTTTATTATAATTAAAATAATTTGCCTATGTTGTAGGGAGGTGATTAGGTTTGGGAATGAAGGAGCTAAAACTTTAAGATTTAATATTTCTCTCCTGGAGTGTTATGTTAGAGACATTGGAGAAAGAGACAGAGAGTGAAATGATACATGTCACAAATAAATAGTATCATTTGATAGCAGAATGGTTTGTAGTTTGGCCTACCTGGACATTAGAATTCATATGTGGAATAGAGAACATAAGGCTAGTCAGACAATCTGAAATCAAACTATGAAAAACCTTAAATTGCTCACAATTGAACAGTATAATCTTAAAAAAAAAAAGGCTTTAATAATTAGTAAAAAGAAGTTACCATAAGCCTCATTAAGCATAGGAAGAACCATGTCCTCCTTTCTAGAGTTAAGGTAAGTAGCTGATCCTCTGACTGCATAATTGAATATTTAAAATACATATTAACAAATGCAAACGTCAAATCTTCATACTTACATATAGCCTGAGAGGATCTTGAGCTTCTTATTATTTAAAGAGTTCAACATCTGTAAAGCCTGCAATCACTTTCCCAAATTTCAGTGTTTAATTTTTAAAATAAAATAGTTCTTATTTTATGTGCAGGCCACAAACTAATATTTGGGAAGAACAGTAAATATATACATTATGCACACATACACAACATGAATAGTTAAAATGATAAAAATATGGAATTGTATCTGGAATTCATGTAAGTAAATAATTGTCTAGGAAAAACAATGCGTATAAAAGATGCATCTCCTAAGAATTATCCATATCTGACTTCAAACACTATAGTATCCACTAATTCTTAGGCATATGCAGGCATTTGACAATCTTCTGATTAAATCTTTCTCTTTCTCCCCTTTTGGTAGGATCTAAATCAAAATACTGACAGAAACAATTTCAGGAGGGAAAATGGAAAAGTACATAGGATAGTTGGAGTTGCATGTTTGCCTATACATTCACATGATTTATATTCTGTTTGGCTTCTATAGTGCAAAATATATAATTTCAAACCCTTTTTTCCTCTGAACTATGATTTTGGCAAGGCAGGGAAAAAAAGGTTTTACCATAAAATGTAGTGATGTTTTATCAGTAACATTTTATGTTACCATGGACGCATTTACCATAAAATTGCATAGACCCTATTCTTAAGGACAATAAGTAATTACTGAATCAGAATATAAGCACCTATTCCTTAAGCATCAGAAAAAACACCAACTATTTATTATGTGTATTTATATTCATCCATTCATTTTCTTCAGCAGCTATATATCCAGGCTCTCTGGTGTGCCAAGGGATAGAGGGATGGATCCATGAGGGTCAAAAGGTGATAAATTGAAAACAGATTCAAGAACACCAAGAGTCAGTAAGATAGCAACATGGTCTAACTGTACCTACAGAGATTCTAGGTACCAATGACACAGCCTTGCCACTCCTGTTAAAACAAAGGGTGGAGAGGTTGTAGTCTCAGCACTAACAAGCTATCTCCAGCCACCTGATACAAGTTTGATCCCCGGCCAGGGAACTAATCCACATGCTACAGCAGACCTCTCCTGTCTCATCCGATGCTCCCTTCAGCAGTGTATGTCAGTAGATCTGCCTGTTTTGCTGTCCACTCTGTCTCTCTTCCCCACTCTATCTCTGTGCCCCTCTCTCATCCTTGCACCTCTGGCCTACACCCAAGTTCTTGTATGCATAAATAAATATAAAATAAGTCTTTAAAACAAGAAAATGAAAACAATGCAACAGAAGACAGAACTAGATGTGTAATCTTGGGTTAATTACTTTATTCCCTCTGTAAGTTAAATTATACATAAACCCCCAATGCACAGTTTTGGAGGGAGGAGGTTGTACAACAGGGTGCTGCAGATGAGAGCAGTTGAAAATGGTTAACTATTATCAAATATAGGCTGTTATATCGATTTCTGTTCCAGTGTTATTCTAACTTGGGATGAGAAAGGCTAAACCTGAGCAGGCCTTGGCTATGTGCCAAGAGTTATTTCTTATAAGAAAACCCAAAACCAAAATCAGGTTTTGGTGAGAACCAAATGGTGTTCAGGTTTGTGAGGAAAGACAGCCTGATGATAATAACTCCAATCATGGAGAAAAATAAATGTTCACAAAGCAGCATGGAAACAGAAAGTCAAAAATTGGTTTGTCAAACTTGCTTATCAACAGCCACTGCAGAGATCTGTCAGTTGGTCAATGCATTCGTATAACCAACTACTGCATAGAAATTCTCCCTTCAGACATAACAAAGCAGGAGGAAAAAATCAGTATTCTGGCAGTATTAGTGGAATTCGACTTGATAAGCTGCGTGGGAAGCTACTTGTCAAGGCCTTGTGATAATGAAAATGGCTCTCTTCACATTACAAAGATATTACTTATCTGCTATAGTTTGAAAGCTATAAAAATTCTTACACTGTTCATATTTACATTCTATGCTTCCACATACTGGTTAAGTGCATGACATTTTGTTTCTGCTATTCCTGCCAGAATATAAGAAAAGATGTGTGGGTTGCTGTTACGTTTTGTTTTAGAAGCCAGGCAAATCGTGGTTGCCTGTAACTTTAAAAGACTTTCTAAAACTTAAAACTTCATAGTAGTCACTTGACCATTTTTTTTTCTCCACCTGGAGACAATGATAGTAAATCCCAGGCTTTTACCATGGTACTGATAAGGAAGCTTCCAAATAATAGACTCTGAAAATTCGCACCACCAATAGAGGTTGAAAAGCCATCTGCTAGTTTATTTGAAAGTAAGCAATTGTAAGAAACAAAGTATAGTTAATGTTTCTTAAAAGCAAGATCAAAGGAATGAACCCATTGACACTGAGTGTCTTGTGGAAGATTCTGTTCCTTTAAAGGAAGTTTTTTTGTTTCATGTGTCCCCATTTCTATATAGGTAGAGGAGTATATTATTTGAAATAGCATAATTTAACTCCTTACATCCTAAGTTATTTTTGAAAAAAAGGCTACCGTTTCTTAATATCCCAAGTTGTGAAAATCTATGGCAAGATTAAATATATGGGTAAGTAAACTGAAAAACAACAATCACTTAAAACAATAAGTTATATTTCTGTCTACTTTTCTAATATGAAGAGCTAACTGATTTATGAATGCACTCAGCTTTATAAAATAACCCTACTTTATTAGAGGTTTGATAAGGGTCATACTATGTGACACATGATTTTTCAGTTATTTATTAACACTCTGGATGCTATGTTGTAGTACAGGATGTGAACACTGAAGTTCAAAACAGAAGCTAAGTTGTGTAGAGTGTTACTATTTCCCATAGTGGACAAATCACTTGTATCTTGACAACAGAGAGGGAACCATATGCCATATTACCTCTATGTGGACATACGGGAATTACATTGCAAATCTTGCTAATATAGCTTTAATTTTTAAGACAATTATACAAAAATGACAATGTTTTCAAATTATTAGCATTAGTTAGGATTTAAAATTTTATATTGGGGCCTCCCTGGTGACCTAGGGGTTATGTCTTAGTGCTATCATTGCAACAGCCTGAATTCAATCCCTGGCCAGAGAGCTAACCTATATATGGCTCACCAGACCTCTCTTGTCTCACCAGCTGCCCCCCTTAGCAGTGTATTTCAGTAAATCTGCCTGTTCTGCTCCTCACTCTGTCTCTGGTGAATTCTCTCATCAACCCCTCTCCCACTGCACTTTTGGCCTATACCCCAGTTCTTCTATTAAAAAAAAATTAAAAGAATAAATTTTACACTGACATCTATGAATGCATGCATACACATATTATACAACATGTATAATACAGGTATGTATGTATATATATATGTTTGGATAAAACAAGTACATGTTAAACTTAAGTTCCTTTGAAATACCATCATCAGCCCCTTTCTTCTTCCTCCTTTTACAGAGGTAATGATAATTACATATATCTTTATTTATTTCAAAATATAATTTTGATTGACATTGAATTTGATATTAACGATACTATCAAATAGCATTTTGAAGCTATTCCCCACTGTCTTCTGTAGACTTTTATTACAAATATAAAATCTGTACATGATTAGTATATAACATATCATTAGGGTCCAAAACCCACACAGTAATATGAATAGGGAATGTTTAAATATATTTTCATTATATTAAATATTATATAAAATATTAAATATAAAAATCATTAACTAGGAAGGGATTAGGATATTAAGGATTTGAATACTAAGGACAGTAGAATATTTAAAAAATAGAAAAAGAAAATATAAGAAATACCTCCTAATGTCAGGATTGAGATTCAGACTATATATATTGAACTATCCATATCCATGACTCCTGTATGACAGAAATTTGGGTGGTGATGCCATATTGGTGGACCTTTCTAGAAATTCTCCTTCTAGGATGCTGAGAAAAGTTGTTCTTGGGAAGTATATTGTAGCAATGTGATATCTGTAGAAAGGGGAAGTTCTAGGTTCCCTGCCCCACATAAGGAAGAGTGGAGCTTAGCAGTGAGAAGAAGCTTAAAAAGACTGGGAGAAAACCTTGGATAGATGGCTGGGAAAAGAAGAGAGAAGACCTGGAGGAGGCACATGGAACAGAGAGACGTGTGAAGAAAAAGCCATGCTGCTTCTTGGCCTTTGACTTGCACCAGGGACTTGGGGGATGTAGAAAGAGACACTTAGAGATTTGGGTGAGAGACCTATGGGGAGGCTGACAATGGCAGCTTTTATTTTATGTTGTATTTTGATTTTATTCTTTTCCTTCCAGGCTTACCCCTTCTGCCACATTCCTATGTGCCCCCGCCAGAATGTCTCTTAAAATGTGTGGCAAACTTTTGTGCCTCAGTGGCCCTGCTTTGGGCCAGCCCTGTTTGGCTGGGCATTTACCAACAAGGGGATGGGTAACTTTGGGTGTTTCATGGGGAAACTATTTTAACTACCTTCTTTCTCGTTTCTTCTCTCTACAGTTGTGTGCTAATTGTATTAAAACTCTTTTTTATTGAAGGTCTTAATGTGCTAAGAATATGTTTGTCTTGATGTGGCAGGTGGCAGAACCCATTTAGAGGAGGTTTGGTGGTCCTGGGGTACCCCTCATTCTGCCCACTAACAGTAGGATCAGAGGTATTCTGACATGAAACCATCTTTGTGGGAAAGATTTAACTCTACCAAAGAGAAGCCTAACATTTGTCCTGTCTCTTGGAATGCATTCTCTGAGTTTCTGTTGATAAGAGTATCTTCATTTACAGGCACAGTCTAACAATCTGAGTTATGGTAGAGAATTTCTACAACGTGGTATCATCTCAACCTCCAGAGGGCCTGGAACCTAAGGTGCATCATGCAGATGGTCAATATGTCTATTATCTAATAAAATATTTAAACAACAAGTCTTCAATGAAAATCTCTGGGTTATAATATTCAGAGCTTATTGTCATAAATCATTGCAGGGAGGAGTTAACACTGACCATGACTTCCCTGAAATGACAGGAAGCTTTATGTTTGGAACTCTTCTGAATCTACCCCATGCTTGAACTTATTCTGAGTCCTTTTGATGAATAAACCAAACTGTAAGTATAACAACTTCCAGTGAATTCTGTAAATATGTTTAGTGAATTATCACACATAAGGGAGACTTGGAGACCTTCAAACTTGCAATTAGTATAAGAAGTGTGAGTGGTCCTTGGTACCCCCAACATATCTATTGGTATCAGACTTGAGGCATGTTGCATAAATTATGACCTAACTTTGTAAAACCCTAGAATGTTACTAAGGGAGGTGCTGATTGCTAGGAGCTGCCAGCAATTGGATGCTGTAGATTCTGGGATCTGGGGAAGCTGAGACTTTGCAGGAGGCAGTTTCTGGGGGAGTTAGATGTGTTTCAGTCATGTGTGTACTTCAGAAGCCTAACAAGACAGCAGACTGAATAAGGAGGCAAACTGTCTATTTTTTATCTTGTTTCTTCTGTTACTTACCTGCAAGATTTAGCATTGTGTCAGCTGGCAAAGAAAATATTCAAAAAGCTCATTTTTATTTTTGCATAGCAGGGAGTAAAAAATAAATTTGGGGCTGAGAGACCATATTTGGCATAATTAAATTTTAATTTCTATTTAAGCTACTTTCCTTGGTAGGTTTTAAGATATTTCTTAAAATTCTAAAGCTTTACTATAATATGTCTAGGCCCCTCCCTCTGCTCCCTGTTATCTCTTCCTCGTTCTTCTTTCCCTCCCCCTCTCCCTTCCTTCTTTCCATCTTCATTTTTCAGTTTTGCTTGGCATGTGGTGAGCCAATTTAATATTAGGACACATTCTCAATTATCTTAAGAAAATAGTATCCTTTTGTTTCCATCCATGAATTCTATTCATTTCTTCTAGGACTACTTGTCACTAGAGATGACAATTAAACTTCTCTTTCTATCTTCGAAGTCTTATAATTTTCTTCCATTTTTTGAAAGTTTATTATATGCTGTAATGCATTTTGATAGATTTTCTAAGTGCCTTGTTCCAAGTATAAATTTTCTCTTCAAGTGTGCCATTCTACTATCTATAGTCCACAGAGATTTCATTTTTACTGAAATTTACATTGGTTCATTTTTAAAACCATTTATATTTGTTTATCTAATACTTGGATATTTTCAGTAATTCACACATATTTCCATCTTACTGATGCAAGTTCTTCAAATTATTGCTGTAGAGTAACATTTACAACACCGTCTTCTTTATGTGCACTTTAATAGTTTCAGGGCTGAGTTTCAAAGCATTTTTTTTTCAGTTGTACTGTCCCAAGTGAACTTTCCTGTAGGATAATGACCTTGTGGCTTCAATCTTGACCCGCTGGATGTCATATCTCTGAATAAGTTCTTGGACTTAAAGTGTATTTTAGAGCTTCAACTGCATGTTCAGATTAGTGATTTGCAAACTTTTTCCCTCTGTGAAAGTCAGTGTTTTCAAATGCAAATGGAAATCCAGATAATCAAATCACTGATCACTTCTTTATGGAGTAAAAAAAAAGATGTGACTGCATTATTTTTTTCTTCACCTTTTTCTTATATCCTCAGCAAATTCTGAGACATGTCCCTAAAATTATCACAGTTCTAATGAAGGGAACTTGTGAGTTATAGCTAAAGAATTTTGAAAACTTTGTAAAAAAATGTTTACACACACACATACATGTTGAGTGTTTTGACATGACTGAAATATCCTGAAGTCTCTGGATGACAGGCATCACTCTGAAATATGTGAGGGAGAATATTGTTAGAGAATCATATCAAGACAAGCAATTTTTTTAGACAGAAAGTGTGCTATTTAAAATGAAATGTTGAGAAGATAGATGTGCTCAGATACTGAGTTTACAGAACATATTAATGAAGTCTCATTGCTCAGTGCTACATATTAGAGATAGAGGAACATACCAAAAAGGTTATTAGTTGCCAAATATGTACTTCAAATACTTAGCAAAATAGAACTTTTCATCTAATCTACTGCATTGATGTTTTCTTATTACTATTTTGTGTGAGCATTGTATAAGTATCTGTAGACTGTTTATAAAAGCTGATGTTAGGTGTTTATCTTGTATAGTCATGGGACAGGGTGCTTCTTTTATTTGATAATGAACAAAACTGACCTCAATTTGAGGATTCTTGTACATATGCTCATTAAATAAAGTTATCTAATGAATGGTTTCAGTTCAACTGTTAAATTTAAAAATAAACAGGATTTAAATGTCAGTGCCACAATTTTCTATTTCAAGTAACCAACTCTTGTTGGAAAAGAATAATAATATTCTGACTGTTCTCTCTCCTGTGTTACAGACTTTGGTAATTATATCATCCTCTGTCATGAAAAGTCATTATAATGAGTTTAGTGCACATTATTATAATATTATGCATTTCTTGCTAATTTTACTATAATTGTATGGACACCTATATTACATATAGTTTTGTAATATATGTCTTAAATTTGATATAAATACAGATTTTGTTTTTGCTTAATATGTGGCTTGTGAGGTACATTAATGAGATATATGTATATTGATCCATAAGTTTATCTACTTAATTTTAATTTTCTTTGCCATATGATATTAATTTTTATGAAAATAATAATGTATTCATTTTGTTCAATGGTATTTAATTAAAATATTCTCTCTAATCACAGTTAATGTCAAATTATATAAAATGTAGAAAGTTTGCAATTTAAACCTTTTCCCCATTCCCCTCTGATGTATATTATCAATTTGCTTTAAACTGTCATGTGTATTTTAAAGAAATTAAGGTAAAGAAGTAGGTTGTTATTCACTAAGACATTACCATCTCTGATGCTTTTAACTTGTTCTTAAAATTCTGAGTTTCTCCCCAGTTTCATATCATTTCAGCTTCAAGAAACTTCTTCTAATATTTTTTTTTGTAGGAAAGACTGATGATTAATTTTCTTAGTTTTCCTTTATGTAAATTATATTTCTTTCTTTCTTTCTTGATAAATACCTTTAGTTAACATAGAATTCTGGAGAGTTGTTTTTATTCTGCTTTGATAAATTAAAAGGTGTTCTTTTCCTCCACAATTTCTGATGAAAAATCAATGGTGATTTTAACCATCATGCCTTGTATGTATGTATGTGTGTGTGTGTGTGTGTTTCTGCTCTAGAGATTTTTTTCCTTATCATTTTTTTTCCTCCAGTTTGAATTTTTTACTCCAGTTTGGCAGAGTGTGAGTTGATATTTTTCTTGCATCTATTGTTTGAGATTTGCTGAGCTTCTTGAATTTTCATTGAAACAAACTTGTGAGTATTTCAATTATTCTGTCTTCAGATTTTTTTTCCTGTCCCCTTTGTTTGTTTGTTTTTTTCCTGGACTATAATATATTTTAGAAACTTTGATGTGTTAAATATTTTTGTGTGTGTTTATTTTTTAATCAATTTTATTTCTTTTCTTCAGATGGATGATTTAAGCTGGGCTGCCTGTCTTCAAGTTCATTGATCTTTTCTATTATAGTTTCCATTCTAATATTAAGTTCAACAAGTGAATTTAAATTGTGAATATTGCATATTTTGTTTCTAAATTTTCTAATTGGTTGGCTTACATATTCTATTTTCTTTGCTGTTATTTTCTGTTTTTTTTTAATACAGGTACATTTTATTTTACTTCATTGAATATATATTTATATTACTCATAATTTATACATCCAATCTAATTATCACAGTATTGAGTGCTATTGACTGTATTTTCACTTGCAAAGTGTTCATATTTTCTTGGTTATCTGAATATGGAATAGTTTGGATTGCATCTGAAATACAGTAAATATTACCCTGTGTAGGCTACAGATTCTGCTATTTTCCTTGGATGAGTATTGATGTTTTTGTTGTTCTAGGTAATTAGTAAGATGTAAACCACAAATTATGACTCACCTGTATTGTGTAACAGCTCAAACACAATTAATTTGTTTGTATTTGTATGGTTTTCTGGTGGCTTTCTCCTTATAAACAATTTAGAAATCAACTGGAGGCATAAGCAGAGTTTATAAAACACTTTGGGGTTTCCCTTATCTGGATTCCTTGTTGCCATTATTCCTTTCCATTCTCCACAGTCTCTGTTTATTGGTTCCATTTCCTGATTTCTTAGTGAATAAATATTGTGGGTATTTTCTATCTGAATATTAGAATTTTAACCACTTATCACTGAGTCAAAGTCATAGAAATGGAAAAAATGCATGCTACTATTATCTTTTTTCCTAGTGACAACTTCTTTTCAGAATCTGTCTGCTTTATTTCCTCTCCAGAGACCTCAAGATGTTGTTTTTGGTATTTTGTCCAAAGTTTATAGTTGTTATTGGCAGAAGGGCTGTTTGGAGCTTATTCAGCCATTGCAAAAGGAGGACCAACATATTTTTTTCCCTATAAAATAATGAAACATTGCTATAGTGTGGAGTTTTCTTGAATGAACACAGAAATTTTTAATTTGTATGTTAAGAATGTCATCTTGGAAGGACAAAAACTATTCTAGATAATAATAAGTCATCTTAGAGAACTATTTATTCTGGTAAATGCCACATTTTCAACACATGTCTAGAATGTCTTTGGGAATTGCCTTAAGAGCCTGTGATATACTTTTAATTCACTAAGAATCAATATTTACTAAATATTAAATATCACTCGTGTGAAAATTAACATTTACAATTTTTTGCTATTTTTATATAGGCAAAAAAAATTCTATAAGTCAAATAAATGAGAGCTGTTACTTACTGAATTCTGCCCTCACAATATTTATATGCTGCAGTCTTAACCCGCAAAGTGACTACACTTAGATAAATAGTAGGCAACTCAAGTTAAATGATGTCATGAAGGTAGAGTTGTAATCTGAAAGGACCGGTGTTTGCAAAGTGAGAGGAAAAGACATGAGAGCTCACACTCTTTCTGGGCACAGATGGAAGAAAGGCTATGTGAGGACATAGTGGGGAGGTGCCCATCTGCAAGCCAGGAAGAGTGGCCGCACTAGAAACAAGCCCACTGGAAACTTGACCTTTAACATTTAGCCTTCAGAATTGTAAGAAAATAAATTTCTAATGTTTACATCTCCCAATCTGTGCAATTTTGTTATGACAGCCTGAGAACATTAAGATAATGACCTAATTTGCTTATATGATAGTTGTGAGGCAAAATGCTCTATAAGTATATAAAGCAAAGAAATCTTTGAGAGGAGACTAAAAGGAAAGATACTGGGGAGAAGGGCAGAAGGGAAAGAAACCCAAAAACATTTTGTACAGTGACAACACACTTAGAGTCTGCCCTAATGCAGTAACCTTTAAGAGGTTCAGTCTCAGTGATGGCCAGTGAGCTCTGGGAAAGGAAACTGCTTCATGATTTTAGAGCTACACCCTGTAAATTATTCATCCTTTTGGTAATACTTTGTTGGACTACAAAATGACACATTTCAAATTTGGTTTAGACTGTTTAATGATCAAAAAAATTGCACCTTACGGCTTGTCACTTTCAGTTCCCTACGAGTTTTTAACATGTATGAGTTTCTATTTAAGCAGATATTTATTATCATGTTTAGGAACCCTTTGACCTAGGGTGAAAAGATATTATTCATTTGGCTTAAATCTGCAGGACTGCCATGAATCCACAAGAGAAGTTACTTAGAGAGCTTAGGAGAGATAAGAAAATAATCACTCATTACTCTGCCATCCAGCAGCTGTGACCCCAGTGGGGAGTGTTTGTATGTGTGTGTGTGTGTGTGTTTAAATTTGCTAAAGGAACAGAACAGTAAATCACCAACAATAACAGGGAGATCAATACTCTCTCTCACCTCTTTTGTGAGATCTGGAGCATGGCCTGAATCTGTCAGACAGAATTAAAAGGCTCAGGATGTCAGAGAGGATGCCAACAAATAGACCTGCCATGCTGTCCATTAACAAAAACCCCAGCTCCCCATCATCATCATTGCTGCCACTTTTAAAGGGGGACTTTAGGGAACTGCCACTTTTAAGTGAAAGGTGAACTGTGGTTATTCACAGCAGAGATTGCTTATCTTTCTAACCAAAAGAGGGTACACTAACTCAGGGATAACACTGAATAAATTCTATGGAAAGGAAGAATCATTGTGCTTTACCATGATGGAGAAAATGACATTTGATCAAAAAACAGATAGAGGAGCTATCTGGGGCTCAGGCTCACAGCTTATGGCCTGCTTGAGAGTTTCCATCATGTGGCAATCTTTCCTTTGGCAAAAGCTCGTGCCTAAGGCTTTCTGGGTTCTTTTGCCTTTTGCTTTTGAACAACAACAACAGCACGTCATGCATCTGGCCAATTGTGCAGTGGAATACCACAGGGAGGGTTTCCATCCCAGCACCAGCTGGTGATGATTTTATGGCTACCAGCATGAGGATTGATAGCTTCCATAAATTCCCATCCAGCTAGTGTACCCACAGATGCCATTCTTATTCTTATCTTGAAACTTTACAAAATTTTACCTCAGAAATATCTTGCGGCAGTGAATTCCGAAAACTGATTATGCCCCCACATGAAAAGTCTTTTTATCCACTTTCAAGCTGCTGCCCTTTGAATTCTATCCAATCTTTGCTCTTTCTCAAATTAAGGTGAATGAAAGTATGGTATATAATTTGGCCATGATATCCTATTCATTACTTCATTTACCTTAATCTTATTATCGCTACAGACATCCTAGATCAATTCCAGCAACATTGGAAGAGAAGATGTGGTTAATTTTAAGTTAACTGTCAGAATGAATATAACTAATAATACATTTGATTGAGATAAACTTGAAATTGAAAGATATTGCCATAAGAACTATATCCTGTTATTATTAGCATTGGCAGGAGAGATGTAGGCATTTTGCAGACAGAGTGCGGGGCCAGTGTGTCTCATTGTATTTGTGAAAAGCTATAACAATATGGGAAAATATCTAGGGATCCTCTATTCACTTTTCATTAGCTGTAGGTGGATAATAGGTTGTTAATTTTCAGTTGTGTTACTGTGAATCTTCCAAGGAATGAACCTGTAGTAGACAGTTGTAACAGATCAAAAGCATGTAGCCAGCAAATTCTAATACTTGGCATTTCTAAAATAGAATGAAACAAATAAAAGTATTTTAGAGAACTGTGTTTTGAAAAATGCAATAAATGCCTATATAGACTCACAATGGATATAAGTATAGATTGTTCTTCTGCTGACAAATGAAAGGATGTGGTGCAGATAACAATCATTGTATTTACTATAGATATTAAATATATATACTTTGTGATTTAACATAATTCTCCTTTCATCTGTAGTATTTTGCATCTTATTTTGTGAATAAGCTATATTGCAAATCAATGGAGTCACAGTGCCCTTTTTTTGTACTGGTTTGTATAGGAATTTTTAGGGACACTTAAACTCATCTCTATGTCTTTGTCTGTCCCTTACCCCATATCTAGTGACCCCATATCTTACCCCATATCAGATGTATAAATGATTACAAAATCTATGAAGCACCCTTCTTCTATTTTCATTGAATTTGCTAATTTATTTACTTTCCTACATGGAGTAGACTGGCCAGATCCTTAAATAATTTCTATTTTGGCACATAACACATAAGAACCTTCCTGAATAGGGAACTCACCCTCAAAGTACCCTTGTTTCAAAAATGGAATTTTTATTCTTTTTTAGTTTCTGACCTTCTGTTTGAATGTTTACCTAAACTGTTTTATCCTGCTGATTTTTTTTTGCTTATATATCTCTGATCCAAACCTGCCAGTTTTCTGATTTTCTTAAATCATGAGTGTCCTGACACTTACATTACTAGCAGTATACGCCTGGATTTTTGATTCCCTGTCTTGCTTCTGATCTACTGTTTCTCTGAGATGCCAGCTTCCTACCAAAGTTTCATTACTTCAGCTATAACTCATAGCTAAATACAGTCATGGTTTTCACAGGAACCATGTTTATTTTTTCTATTTTCCTTCTTTTTAAAAATTATACATTATACATGTTCTGTGTAAAATTTGCAAATTACCCATAAAGTAGAAGGAATCAAAATTAAACAAAGCAAGACAATAATTCTACTACCCAGAGGCAAGCAGTATAGACATTTTGGCATTTTCCTCTCAGTTTTTAAAGAATAATTCAGTTAATGCTAATGGGAATTTTTAAAATTCAACATTTCATATATCATAAAAACATTTTCCTATATTGTAAAGAAACTTTGACACACATGATTTTTTAATGGTGTATTGTTTCTCTCTGTAAATCTCCCATAGCCATTTAATTATGCCTACAGTATTTCTGTCATTAATATTATTTCTAAAATATTTGTATAAATAAAACTGATGAATATCCTGGGTATCAGTGTTTGTCTGAATGTCATAGACTTTTCTTGGACTAAATTAATCAAATTCAATTTTTTGTGTTAAAGAATATAAATATTTTAGGGACTTTTGAAATATAGAGTTATATTAAGTTCTACAAATGGAACAGAACCAACACTGAAGTATTCCCATAAGATAGATGAAGAAATGATTTGTTATTTTTTTAAAATGGGCGGCCATAATTTGGGAGAAACATAGGTCATCCAAGTTCAAATTCAGATGTGTCCTTATTTTGAACATCTGCATATCTCTCTGATGATATATACCACATTAATATGTGCAATTTACTAATTTATGCTGTGACTCATGGTGAATTTTCTCTTCTATAACTCATCTTGGTCTGTGATATTTGACTAAATCGGGGTCTGCACAGTGATTGCATCCTGACTGCCCGATATCAGTTCATTCTGACTTCAATGGCTTTGTTAAATTAACTTATTTCCTCATTCCCTCTCCCATGTCTATTCCTTTGTATATCATTTGCACTTGTCAGCTGTCTTTGGATCTTTATTTGTTTCTATAAAACCAGTGTAGTTCAATTTTTTCCCCCATTCATTGCCATTTTTCTCTGACTGCTCTAAAATTTTCTCTTTATCTTTGGTCTATAACATTTTGGCTGGTGTACTTAGATGCATTTGTTGGTACTTTCTCTACTTGGGGTTTGCTGTAAGCTTTATAAATTTGTGTTTCACCAAATTTGGGGAATTTTTCATCCCTATAGGTACATTTTTTTTTCCTGAAAATCCCTCTAGGACTCCAGTATGGTAATAGCTAAATAACTCTTATCAGACTAAGTTCTACAAATAACTACTATAAACTCTGGACAGCATATTAAAAACAACTATCCCAGTCACCAGAGAGAAAAACAAAGTGCTCAGATGCTGATGGATAATCAACACACAGAAGAATCTTCTTTTGTTATTACCCCACAGACTCCTGAGACACTATTATTATAACTTTAATTTAACTTTCTATTTCAAGTAAAATAATTTATTTTAAATAAAAATATTTAATTTTATTTTCCTATTGTCTTTTGCCAGATGATAATTTCTAGAAATTGGTGCATCATTACATTAACTTTTTCCTTAGAAATTTTCATTCTTTTACTGAGCAAATCCTTTGAATATTTTATTTTAGATATTACCATTTGTTTAGAAATTCCATTTGTTTCTCTTTTATATTTCTATTTCTATTTTTTATGCACATTAAAAGCATATTTTTTCTTATTTCATTAACCTATAATAGCTGTTTTAAAATCCTTAACTGATAACTCTAATTTTTGTACCATGTTGAGGTTGGACCCTGGTTATTTTTTTCCCTTACATATGGGTCACATTTTCTTAGTTTTAATAGGTGAGATATTTTTGGATATACACTGTATGTTCCGAATCATGTGTGACACAGAATTTGGAATCTCATGTATTCCTACAAAGAAAACTCAAACTCTAAATCCGGAGTTCATAGTTCAGTTATTTTTTTAAAATTTTATTATTATTGTTACTAAGTCTTAACTAAGCTTCTTGAAAGCTGCCTCTTGAATGCAATTCAGGAGTGCACTAAAGACTTGGGTAGAGTTGTTTACCAAATCTGGCATTCCTCTGTAGTTCTTCTCTCAGATTCTCTCTTCATTTCCAATCACTATGGATGTCTCATAGCCAATATTCTGGTTCCTCAATAATCTCTAGTTTCTTTATGGGCTTTATCCATTTTGCATACCAATTGTGGCCTGTTCTTAGCTAAAGGCCATTAAAAAAGAAAAAATCCTGTTGTGTTATGCTTCTATGTTTTGTCCATCAGCAGCTGGGGCACTCTAGTTTTCTCTATGGTGCCTTGAGTAGTTGCTTTCTGTATTCTGTCCAGAATGTATAGTTGTCATTTATGGGATCTTGGTTTGATAGGAGTTACTCAGCTTTAAGCAACAGTGGCATCTTTGCCATGTTTTCTGAGAGAAGTTCAAATTTGTGCACATCTGACACTCCTTCATTTGCAGTTCATGTCTAAAGCAGGATTCTTACAGGCAGAGTAATGCATTGAAAAGCTTGATTCATGAAACATCAAGAAAAAACACAGAGTAGCTGCACTTTGCTTCTAACTGCTCATATTTACCAGTTTTTTTCAGAATTATTAAAGATGGTTCATGACATGACTATGAGAATTTTAAAATAATTTCAAACCCCTTGAGTTTGAAATAGAGATGGCTCAGGGGATACCATGGAGAGAGTTAAACTATCCCCTTCTCTTTTCTAGACAATGAGATTATTGTTCAATGGGTGAGAAGCAAGCAGAATGTTAGACTCACCAATTTCAATGTATCTCAAAATATGGTCCCTGAAACAGAATAACCTGGAATATTTGTTTACAAAGAGTGTCACTTATATGTAATATAGGGAAACCAAACCAAGGATCAGGCCAAGACAAATCTGAAAACCAACACTTCAAAGTTGAAAATAGATCTGTGGCATCCAATAGGTGAGGAAGAGGGGGATGAAGTGAGGGAGGTATGAGAAGATGGGGGCACAACAGGCTATAGTGGAGGACTGTGATGCTTTGGTAGAGGGAGAGCTATGGTGATCACACCTGAGGAGAGAATCCTATACGGTCAAAATTTTAATAAGGGTATAAAACAATGGTATTGGATTTACTAAAAAAAAATTCTAGATTTCTAGTCCACCGCAGACCTGATGAATAATAAACTCTGTAGACAGCTGCATTTATAGGAGGGTGATAGCTATAGTCATTTCAGTTTGAGAACCACTGCTCTGAGTGGTTCTTAATACTGCCATCACATTAGAGTCACCTGCGAAGCTTTTAAATCTTAAAGAATCAGACTCATCTTCAGAGGCTCTCTTAATTGGTATTATATAGGAAACAGCCATTGATATTTTTTTAAAGCTGCCTGAGTGATTCTAATGTGCTGTCAGAATTGAAAAGCACTATCTTTTGTGAATAGCAGTTGCTTTTTAGAAGGTCAATAGAATGACTTCTGCTAAGACTTTTAGGACAATGGTACAAAAGCTAACATTAACTTGAGTCTTCCAGGATATTTAGGTGGATTGCACTAACTTCTGGACACTCATTTGACACATTAAGGGGGGAAAGAAGATGCTATTAGGTCATTTTTCAATGCTATTTCTGGCTTGTAAATTCTAAATCAAGACTGAACATGTTTCTTGATTACAGGCAAGAACCCACAGAGAACTAAGGTATGGCACATTTCTCAAGCTTATTTAATTATGTGGTCCTTTTTTACTCTTTTATTTGTGCATTAGTTATTAACACCTTACACAAACAAATCTGGGGAGTATTTGTTCTAGAAGACAGTTATGTAAAACAAATATACTGGTTAACCAGACCGTGGAATATTATTATTTATAATATAACAGGGAAGTTCTCAATATCTACATTTTTTTTTAACCCTGGAGGTGTTTTTATTAGAGAAAGGGGAATTATTTACTTAGATAACTATCTTAGCATCATACCCTTTTCCTTTCTTGGGTGACACAATGAAGGCAGATGCTACCTGCTTGTGAATAAAAAAGCATTTTACTCTACAGAGGAAGAACTCCAAAATAAAGATTTTTGAGTTTATAGAAAAACTTCTTTATCAGAAACAGGGAGAAAAAAAATTTGCTTCAATTGAGAAAAGGAAGAGATGCGGACAATCTCTAGATCTTAGAACAATAACCCTTTAAAATTAAAACAAATGACTCCATATTTTATTGCTCTATAAAATGTAAATGGGAGGATTCTAGAAAATATATCTCTATGTGTTTCTAGGTAGAGATATCGTAAGATTGCCATTCAGTCATTTTTCAATTTAACACATTTCTATTAATCTTGCCTTTGAAAGCCCTGTTCAAGGAATATATGAAAACATTAATATTTTCTTCACAATATCATTTAGTATCAAGTTGGGAACATCCTCAATCATTCTAAATATGATTTTGATCCAATAATATTTTCTAGTAACACTCCTAGCAAAGCACTCTCTTTGAGTGATAGAGCAAGCAGACTTTCAAAGTGTCTTGTCTTGTGAAAAACATCAGTAAAAATAGATTGCCAACTACCATAGTCCATTTGGGCTATTATAACAAAATATCAAAGGTTGAATGTTTTAATAGCAGAATTTTATTTCATAAAGATCTAGAGACTGGACATTCAAGACCAACATGATCCTCTTTTTGGTTGAAGTTACTGACTTCTTCCTTGGACCCTTACATAACAGAAGGAGCAAGGTGAACTTTCTTGGGCCTTTTTAGAAGAGCATTAATTGGGGACCTAATCACCTGCCAAGGGCTCCATCTTCTAATATAATATTAAGTTTTTAGTATAAAATTTGGGGGGGGAACACTTAAACCACAATAACAAACACCAAATAATATTTGCTTGTTTGTATCTATACCTATCAAACTACTTTCTCTAAGACTGTCATTCACCCTAAGAAATTAGAGTTGGTGCAATGTTTTTATATAATGAGTTATGGCAATGATTAATGACTAACATTATTAAACGCCACCATAGTCTTGTTCACTTACTTTAGTTCAATACAGTGATACTACCTTCATCAATCAAACATGGATTTTCACTATTTGTAGCACAATCATATCATTCATTCCCTTGTTTGATATGAACAGGAATCCCAATTATACATCTGCACTCTCTCACAGTTATATAACTTCTGTGGATATCTGCCTTGCTTTGCAAATTGTGAATTGAATTAAAGATATAGCTGGAAAACAAAAACACTCCAATAGCTTCAAAATTTTGAAAGATTTCTGAGATTCTGCCTGACAGCAGAAATTATTTCATTATATTCAGTGTGGATATGGAGACCTCACAGACTCATCAATCTCTTACTCTAGAATCTTTCTTCTTAATGAGCGCTTTAGAGGCTTGTTATGTTAGTAATCCAGAAGTATTCTTGAAATTACAATTTTTAAGGCTAATTTACATGTTGATCTAATAGCATCCCTTTTTTTTTTTCATGAGGTTTTTCAATTCTCAAGAAGATATCACACAGCATAATGGTAAATAAGTGAACTTGTAATCCAAACTGCCTGAGTTTAAGTTGTAATTCTGCTATGTTTTAGCTATATCAGGCATATTAGTAGTTATATTTTATAATATTTTACATATATTTTTATTATATATTTTATTTTAATTAGTAAAATAAAACCATTATTATTTAAATGAAAGAATTGTTACAGGATTAAATGAGTTTAAAAGTATATAAACTGCTGAAAACAGAGCCTATCCTTAGTCACACAAATATTAGCTATAACAATACAGATGTTTAGTTTTTTAGATTTATCTCAGAATATGGTGATCTTGCTGTTGTCGAATCTGTATCTACAGCACTTCCTCCAGATAATGTGAATGAAATGTAATAGAGGTAGGGTTTAAAACTTTGAAATATAAATGGAAAATAGCAATGTCAGTGGTAAATTGGGTATCAGCCCTAATTCATTGTGTAAGAGTTGTGTAGTGGCGATGATAGCGAACAAAGCATGGTAAATGGAATGGGGTCAAACAAGTCACACAGCAAGTTAGCCATGGCTTTTTTCCATGAGAAGAAATTAATGGGATTTAAGCCATTTGCACCATAAATCTCAAGTCATAGCAAAGCTTTATCCTAGGTAGAAAAGGAATCAGTTGTGACAATGGCTATCCAATAAGAGATTGTTGATAATTGCTGACAGCTATGAGCACTGCTATTTCTTCAGGCTTTTTCTGTTCCAACAGAGTAAAAGTTACTTTGCCCCTACATTCTCTTACAAGTGTTTAAGGATTTGGGACCTGTTGGAAAGATAGTATGGTAGAGAGATCTTTGGTAACATTTTCTCTCATAAGTAGAAAGTATCCACAAACACGTTTCCACTTCACTAGTTCCCAAGGCACTAGCATGCTGTGATCCTCGTTGTCCTTTCCACCCTACTCTGTAGATGATTTTTTCCCTTGATTTTATTTACAAACATTTTGCCCATGTCATTCTGTGAGTTCACTCAAGAGCAGTTGTTGCTTTTGTTGTGAAATATAAGCACATGTTTTGCTGTTTTTGTTTTTAGTTTGTCTTTCATCTTGATCAATTTGGGGGCCTTCCTCTGGCATGGTTACATGCTCTTTCTATGTTTAAGTGGTTTTATTCTTCACGATAGTCTTTTTAATTATATTCATAAGCCATGCAAAGCTGACTCATTTATTTAGGTTCATTTCTGCGTCATTTTTATTTGCATTTTGGTATTTCTAATATATTGGGGCTCTATATGGATGTCTGAAAATAATCTCTCAGTTTCCTGTGTTTTTTTCACTTTTTAAATTACTTTCTTTTAGGAAACATAGTACACCCATTTCAATTCCTATTCAATTGAATAATTTAGTTCATTTTTTTCAAGAAGTTCAGTGTGCACATAATACAAATTTATTGACTTTACAAAAAGTTTACAATGCACTAACCTTCTGCTTAATAGCTATTGCAAGCTCTCGGTTTTATATGTAAATAGTTAATGCTATAAATTAGAGTTAAGAAAACATTTAAAAATAGTTCTCTATACAGGAGTTAGCAGCATATTCATTAACTGGGTTTAATTCTGATAAGGTGCGAGCCATGGCTGTTATGGAAATGGCTGAAGCATGGCCAAAATGTTTTCTGTCTCTGTGACATGGAAAGCCCAGATTGCTCTTTATTGATAAAAGCTGCATAGGACTGCAGCTGCTACCTTAAATACAGAGTGGAGAAAGGCACTTCCATTTGATGTAGAACACTGACATATGCAGGGCATATTTCTACAGACCAACCACAGGTGACCCAGCTGGTTCCTAAGTGGTGCTAAATTTAAACTGCAGATTGATCAGCAACTGTATGTGTAAGAGAACATGAGCTGTGTGTTGTGCATGTGTGAGTATGCCCATGAGCATGTGTGCAGCTCAGGAGAAAAGGGCATGGAAGAGATTACAGTGCAGCTGCCTAAAGAAGTTGCATTTTCCACAACTGCTTTTATCTGAGGGATGGGGTTTTACAGTCACACCCTCTAATGGATCTGGCTTGGCAATTTTTTGGATACAAATTTTCCATATCAGTTTAAACTCTGTATCCCAAAACATTTGTGCTAACATCCTCTGGTTCTAAATAAATCTCCTGTTTTCATACCTCTACCACAGCAGTTGGCCAACTGATACTTCAGAATAGCTTTAGATGGCCAAATAAGTAGCACCATCTGCTGCAATTTAGAGGAATCCTCGGTGGTGTCGTGACAGCTGTCTGAGTCTGAGTTGAACACCAGAATTCAGTTGTCAGAGAGGACATATAGCCAGTGTAAGGATGACCATTTTCTATAAAAGTAATGATTTTCCTAGCAATATAGTACCCTATTTTTATGGAGGTCAGACTTCTGGAAACCATTGTCTATCCTTTAAAATAAAGCCCCAGATGTGAATGCTGACAGAAAGTCCTCCTGAGCAATTAGATTGAAAGCCTAAACTCTCAAGCCAGGCTTTAATGTATGAAAAGTCATTACACCCTCCCTAAGTACCTAATTACATTTATTTAATACACAGTCTTTAATAAGCTTGATTATCTGGTTTGTGAGCGTAGAGTGTCATAGAGCTGCAAGCTAGAATAAGATATGGTAGGGCTCAGATTCAAACTCAGTAATTAGAGTAGAGATTGCTGAATTATTAGGGAGAAAATATTAAATCAAAGATCATTATATTACATGTTACAGTGGCATATTCATGTATTCATTTCTTTAATAAATACCTATTTATTTAGGTTTCTTTTCTAAATACTGGAGAGCATAGAAGAGTTTGAAGTCCAGTCAGATGGGTTATGTCATTCATGATGCAAAGTAGGTTAAATAAATACCATTAGAGAAACAGATAATTTAACATGAGAGCTCAGATGTGGCTAAGATTATTTCAGACACAAGGATTTCACTGTGACATTTAAAATTGACTTTGAAAAAAAATGTGCATAGTTTGAAAATACGGATAGAGGCAACATGACATTCTAGGTAAATAAAGGAGTGTGAGCAAATTTGAAAGTCGAAAACACAGTGAGAAATAGAAAGGATAACCAGGGGACTGAAAGCTCAAGTACAGAGCATCATGTTCTTTTCTGGGTCCCGAGAAAGACGACTGGTATGTAATAAGCTCTCAGGATTGCTGAAATGAATGCATGTATGAAAGAATGAGTGGCTTCCTTGTATTTTCTATGAAATACCTAGCATTTGTTTACAAACTAAAAACTAAAGGCCCTAAAGAAAATATAATCATCATGCTAATCAAGATACAGAACATTTTCTTCACCCTAAGATGTTTCCACCAACCATTGTCACAATTAGTCACTGATCTGTTGTCCCAATAGGGAAAGTTCTTCTTTCTTATATTTTTGTAATTTTTATACATATGTCAGAAACACACATATAGGTGACCTATTTTATTTTTTTGAGTGAGCAGGCATGGACCTTGAAATAACTCTAGTTAATATGTTCAAGAAAATATTTGACAGGATAAAATATATCACCCAAGTAGAAGAATTTATTTTAAAAAAGAAAACAATGGGCATTCTAGAAATGAATTATCTACTCTTTCGTAGTATACACTGAAATACAATTTTCATGTGTATTTCTTGAAGTCATCTCCACAAATCACTTCAGGGTTTTAATGCCATTTTAAATAATATTTTAAGTTTCATTTTCCCTATGTTCCTTGCTAGTACATGGAAATACAATTGGTGTTTTTTTATTTGTCTTGTATCTTATGACATGTAATAAATACAAATTCATCCATTAGTACTAATAGCTTTCATGTAGACATACAACTTTTTATATACAACATCATATTGATTAGTTATGAAGATATTTTGCTTTTATCCAGCTCAGTCAGAATGAATTTTATTGTATTTTTTTTTCTTGTTTGCTGGTGAGGACTCCCAGTACAATACTGAATAGAGATGTTAAGAGCATCTTTTCTGTGTTTCCCATATTAGTGGGAAATAATTTATTTTCCACTATTATACATGATGTTACTGCAGTTTTTTCATAAATGCCTTTTACCAGGTTGAGAAAATTTAACAGTGGTCTGGTTCTGTAGTTTTCTTTGTGTGAAGATATTTGATTCCAAATTCAATTAAAATCAGTGGGGGCTATTCAGCATTTTAATTTCTTTTTGATTAGTTTCATTTCTGCATCTTTTAAAAAAGTGAACACTTCATGTATTTTGTCAAGTTCATATGCATAATTTTGGTTAAAATATTCCCTCTGTGAATTTTATTGTATGTAGCATGTGTCCAAATAGTCCATTCATTATCTTGATGTATATTCTCTTTTATTCATTTTTAATGTATTAAAGGCAGTTTCATAGATTCTGGTCCTATTGTTGAATTGTCGTCGACGTCATTGATTTTCATTTATTAACATTTCATTTCTGATGGTTTTTATATTTTCTTTATTTTTTCTAGTTTGTTAAGGTAGACACATTTTTTTAGATCCACTTTTTTTTAAATATAAAGATCTACAACTAGTATTTTCAATCTATGTACCATTTTAGCTATATCACATGTATATTTTGTGTTTTCATATAACATACATGTATTTTCATGTTTTGCTTGCTTTTCTAGAACATGGGTAATTTATAAATAAGTTACATGCTTTCCATACACTTGTGGATACTTCAGATAACTTTTTTTAAAATTTGTGATTTATTTCCACAATGACTAGATAATATGTTTTGCACAATCTTAATCATTTCAAAATTTGCTGAGATGTATTTTACAATTAATTATATATATATATATAAATGTCCATGAAAATAGTGCATAGAGAGAGCAGTCCAAACCATGTGTTTCCTTACTGATAAACTGTTTATTTGTTTTCTGAGACTAATTGCCCATTAGTCTATTTCTCCTTTCAGCTGTATCAGTATTTATTTTATAATTTTGGAGTCTTTCTATTAGGAGCATACCATTTAGGATTATTATTTTTCATGATTGACCTTTTTTTCTTATCATTTTAAACAAATCTCTTTTTTAAATATAATTGTTTTAATTGAATTTAAATTGATGATCTTAAACAGCCAAACCATTTCTTTTTATGAATGATCAATTTTTTAATACTGAAGTCTAATTTTTGAATATTCAATTGCCACTGAGACTATCATAATTACTGTACTGTATTGCATGCCACTTTCATCCTTTTACTTAAAAATATAATTTCTCTGTATTTTAAATGTATTTCTTGTAAACAGAGCATAGATGGGTGGTATTATCAGTCTAACAATGGCTGCCTTTTATTTCACAGATTTTATATTTATTTTTTTATGTTGATGGATATTAGTTTAGAATCATTTTTATTTGTCCCATCTGTTCAGTGATTTTTCTTTTACTTCAATTTTTTTTTTCAGATTGCATACTTGTAAATATTTAATGTCCATTCTTCACTTATATAGTAAATCTATGCATTGCTTTGTAGTGCTTACTCTAAGATTTATAGTATGCAATTTTAATATATAATTATATATTTTCAAATATTATTAAATATTATAACTCTTCATGTATAGCATGAAAATCTTGCGATGGTCTTCTATTGTATTTACCCTTCCAATTCTTTGTACTAATTTTATCATCTGTTTTGTGTGTCTAGATATTTTGTTTCTCTGTATCTTGTTAAAATTTGTTATAATTCTTATGCTAAAGCCACAAATCAAAAAAAATTCTAAAAGTTACAATTTTAACTTTTATCATACTCTTTTTCTTGGTGTTTTTCTGTTTTGTTATGTTTATTTTGTTGTTTTGAGATTCAGGACTTTATCTGAGGAAACTTCTCTTAGGTCTTATAGTATAGGCCTGTTGAAGACAAATTGTTAGGTACTATTTATGTAAGTGTTTCTAATTTTCTTTTATTGTTGAAGGATCTTTTTGCTTCATGTAAATTTTTAGAACGATTGTTTGTTTTTAGCAATATAATGATTATTCTACCAGTGTCTTCTGATTTATAATTTTTTTCTGATGAAAACGAAGAGATTGTTCTTATCTTTGTTATCCTATAAATATAATTTCTTTCTATGTGGTATCTTGAAATGTTTCCCTTTATCTCTGTCAGCATATGCATTGGGAAGCCTTTTTTTTTTTTAAGATTTATTTATTTATGCATATAAGAATGGGGTTTAGGCCAGAGGTGTGGGGGGTGAGAAGATTCACTGAACCAGTGGGGAGCAGAACAGTCAGATCTGCCGAAATATACTGCTGATGGGAGCAGTAGGAAAGACAGAAGAGATCTACTGGCTTAGCTCCCTGACTTGGAATCAAACTCAGGTCACAGTGGTGATAGCAATGACAACACTGAGTCTTAACTTCAAAGCCTCCAGGAAGGATTTTTGTTTATTTTGCTTAGGATTTACTGAGTATCTTGGATTTTCATAAATTTTGAAAACAATTTTGAACATTACCTATTTACACATACTTATGGCCCACTCTTTTATTTTTATTTTTACTTGAGTAACATATTTGACCACTTGTTACTACTTTACAAATTATTGAGGCATTTTTCATTTTTTTATTTTCTATTGTTATGTTTTTAAATTCATCGATCTATTTAGTGTCAAGTATGAACAGAGTGTTGATTTTTTTCATCTTAATTATGAATGCTAAGGTCCTTGTGTACTAAGTCTAATTTCTGTCTTTTCTGTTTTGTTTTTTTTTTAAAGATTTATTTATTTATGCATACAAGCACTGGGGGTACAGGCCAGAGGTGTGGGGGGTGAGAGGATTCACCACAGAGAGCTGGGAGCA
>JAGFMF010011690.1:419933-448245 GCA_019455555.1 Galemys pyrenaicus | reverse complement strand
CCCCTCCCTGGCCGGCAGCAGGGATCGAACTCGTGCTGCAGTGGCTGAGGTTTGCTTCATAGTGCGTTGCTTAACCCACTGTGCCACCAGGGAGGCCCTAATTTCTGTCTTTTCTAATTGTGTTTTCATGTACAGGTTTTTCTACTACGTGTGAAATGCCATTTTCTCTGTCATAACATATATAAAGATTTTGGATCAAATACTAGCCATTGTCATAAAATATGTGTATATAAATATAGATAGCTGGATTTTGTTGTCTGTTTTAAAAATATTTAAGGTATATTTTGACAGGTTGTTAAGTTACTTGGCAATCAGTTTGATCCATTAGGCTAGTATTAATCTTTCTTAATTGATATGCAACATTATATGTATTAGACTCAGGTGTATAGGAAGGTTTTAGATTATCCTTTGTTCCAGAAATAGGTTAGCACTAATATTGAGGTCTGACCTTCTGGAGTCTCTAGAGAATATCCTCCTTGGATAGAAGATGAATATCTCCCACCTCTGTGTGAACTCAGTAATTGTGTACCTTTTCACTTCCTGCGGGTTTTTATTTGTTTGCTTTTTGCTTGGTACTACAGAATTTGACTTAAGGATTTACAGTTAGGTGCCTAACAACAGACCCAAGTGGGCCCTTTACATATGTTTGGGGTATTTCTTTTACATAAGTCACTCCTTTAAGTTCCTTGATCTGAAAATCATTCCTCTATCAAACTTCTCACACTCAATTCTTTATTTCCTCAAATCAACAAAACTACCTTGTTCTGTTTCAGTCTTCTCCCAATACTGAGGAAGACTTTGAAGTACCTACTAAAGTAAAACTAAGGGAATTTTAAATTTCCCTCATTTGAGCTACTTCTAAAAGGATGAGTAGTCCTTGACTTATATCTTGTACACAGTGCTTGATAGGAGTTTCATGTTTTTATTAAATGTTATAATTTTGGGGGGGATGAAAGACAAGGTGGTTATGTTTTTAAGTTTCAAATTAAGTACAATATATATGGAGTCAGTAAGAAAAATACCAAGCTTTTGCACATTTGGTTAAGAATGAAAATTTTTATTTGGTTTTAAGGAATCTCTATGTAACATATTAATCTAATAAAGCAATAAATGAAATGCCAAAAAGGACAAAAATAATTTATAAATTTTATGCAGTCTTTAAAAAAATGCTATTTTAAGACTATTGGATCTAATGTCAGAACAGAATTTCTAAAGCATTAGATTTAAAATTTTATTGTGCACAAGAACCAGAGTATTTGCCAAGAGCAAATATTCTGGAGTCTCAGCTCTTGATGTTATAATTAATTAAGTTTGGGGCATGGCCAAGAGTCTCACCATTTTTTAGTAATATTATTGTTGATTCTGATGTAGGCGGTCCAAGAGAAAATTCATAAGAAATGTCCTTGTGTTTTTAACATTTTCTTACTTAGTGACTATTTAATGACAAATGACTCTATTGATTCTGCGAGATGAAAATGTAATTTAATGCCTGCAAGCCTGGAGGCTAGTTGGGCCTTATATTCAATCATTCCAAATAAAAGAACATGAAAGCTGAAAGTTTTGTTTTCTTTACCAATTAAACTTTTCTCTTCTCAATTCAGTAAACTAAAGAAGATGATGTTTAAACTTGGTATGAATTAATTCCTACCACATGGGATATTGGAAAATATTTTAAGTGTCTATGATCACAGTGAGGACATATTTGAAATGTTTAATGGAGCTCAGTTGGAAATCTAAACCACCTTACAACTAGTAAAATATAGAAAAAAAGAAAATATCATTTATGGCAAGATTTCATAGCACTAGAATTTTGGTTTTCATTTTCTCCAAAAGGCAGTTGACATCAGGCATATGCCATTTGCTACTTCTATTTACTCTTTGATTAATTACTTGGTTGACAATATAAATATTTTCTAAATTATGTAAGACTCTGAAACCTTTGTGTCCAGGGAGGTAGGGGGAACTCTTTCCCCTTATGGAAACCTCCTTATGGAAATCCCCCTTATGAAAACCTCTTTATGGAGATGACCATGCCCCAGAAAACCCTAAATAATAATAGCTACCAATTGATGACTGCTACAAATTGATGAATACATGCTCATATTCTCTTGACCCCTCCAAACGTTCAGATTAAAATCTTAACAAGCCTATGAGACTGATCTGACAAATAGCCTTCTAAGGACAAGGACTCTATGCTTGATTCGTTTCTTGGCTTCAGGAAAAATCTAAGAGAGAGCAGTTGCTGATTTTGAAAAAGATTTAGGGGAAAAAAATGCTCCTTACAATTCTGGAGCTCATCTATTTTTCTTCCAGCTGGTTACTTGCCAATCTACCGCACAGTGGCACAGCTTCTAAGCTTCAGTCCAGGCCCTGGAGGCATTCAATCTATCCCAGCAATTGCTTTTAGCAAAAGTTGCAAAGTCCAAGAGGGCTTACTTTTTTGGCATGCTAGGAAAGAATTGTAAAAATGAACTTGGTGCTCCTAGACTTGAAATTTATGGGATCTAAATGTGATTTAGCAAACACTAATGTAAGGAATGCTAAACTCATGACCCTGCTAGTTTTTCTTTCTACTTAAAAAAACCTTTCTTTTATTAGGTAGTTATTGTACAGTTAGACATATAATACTCTGCATATATTACTCATTACATTTTCACAGAAGTGTTATGAGGTAGGCTCAGTTATTATTTCCATTTTACAGGAGAGTGAACTAGGAATAAATTTGCTTAAGGAGCAAAACAAAATGTGGTAGAACAGTAATTGACAGGATCAATGTTTAAATCCAGGATAACTGATTCTAAGTTCTGTGATCTTAGTGATAACACCATATTTTAATAATGTCACCATCTATCCTTCCCAAATATTGACTGTATCCACACGATGCCCATGTCTGCAAATTCCATTTTTCTCTGATATCCTTTCTCACTTATGAAAATATATTATCAACATTATTGAGTTTTGAAGTGAAGAATTTCTTCCATGTTTGGAAGTTATTGTTCCAGTCATATTGTTCCATATAGTGAATCTTATTTGACTTCTTTTGGATTCCGTTAAGTCCCTTTCTTATCAACCAGACTGAGAATTTAGTACTCTAATCAAAATGTGTCCATATTTTCCCCAAGCACATTAATTCCTGTAACTTTTACTTTTTTGATGTTATTAGGCTCTGGAGTTATGCTTGGAATGTTCCTCCTTATTTTATCTATTATATCATCTAACCCTCATTTTGAAGATTGAAATATATTCTTCACCCTGGGCTGTCTGTGGGGCTCTGGTTGGCTTCTGTATTTCTGCTTTTTAGGATGAGATTTTGTTATCTTGTTGTCGGTCTTCTGAGTTGGGCATCCTCCACACAGTTCACTGTTTAATGATGACCAACACTGAACTGTGGTTACTGGGGCAGTATATCCTGCTGCCACTTAATTGGATACCTTTGAATAAGCATTAATTAAGCATCTTTGGACTGCAGGCTCTGATTTGGGGCCTCAAGTATATGAAGAGATATAGCCTCTGTATCTGTTGGTTTCACAGGTCAATGATTTTCCCCCTATGTCAGGAATGTGCCAACTCTTTCCCTTGGTCAATTCATCATATTCACTCAGTTATCCCTATGAAATTGCACCCCTCCACTTTCACCTTAGTAGGAATGCCTCTGCTTGATCTCATATAGTTCTATTTTGGACTCAAATTTGCCAAAGATACATGACAGCACATGCATGAAATCTGGGGCATTGGCACTCCCTGCCTTTGATGTGCTCTCTCAGATACCATGCCAGTACTGACATGTAACCTGAAGTGGACCACTGTTGTCAGTTAGATACATGATTCTCTATCAACCATTAGAAAATAAACAATTTTGAAGTGCCTATCAATTCCCTTTGTAAGTACTCATTAAATGTGAAAACTGTAGGGAAATCTATTCAATATCTAAGGCAGGGGTTGGCAAATCACATCCCATGAGCCAAATACCAGGCATTATCTATTTTTTCAAATAAAGTTTTATTGTAACACTGTCACACTCATTCATTTAGGAGTTGTTCATAACTTTTTTTGGGCTACAATGACATGCAAAGGTAAATAGCTATAGAAGAGAATCAGTGACTCATAGAGCTTATAGTATTTGCTGTTGGCTAGTTTGCAGAACTATTTCTGAGACATTCTTAAGCTCTTTAGGAAGCAAATAAAAAAATAATGTTGTTACCTTTAGTGCAGTCAAGGTTAAGAGATGTGTGTAATAAAAAGGTTACATTCTTATGTTGTTGTTTTTTTTCCCCTTTGACTATTCACATATAACCTGAACAGTAATCAAGGAGGTATTTGGCTTGAGTTCTCATTCATAATCCTTAAGTCTATGGCCACACCTGTTACTCTTAACTCATATTGTTTTTATGTATCATTTAGAGGGGATGCCCAACAGTCCCTTCATAACTTTATATGAAACACAATAGGGTGTTTGATATCATAGGTCTGGTTAGTATCTTCTTGCCACTTTGCAAAATAACATCTGTGCAGCACATAACCTCAAATTTGTACAATCTTCTTTAACTCCATGTTCTACCACTGAGCGGACTCCAAGTATAAGAATGTGTATCTTAAACCTAGTGTTATCTTATTTGCTTTTTTCTAAGTATAAACAGTTTTTGTCCTTGACAGGGTAATTTATTCTTTTAGATTTGTATTTCATTCATCTACGTTCTCTAGGGAATAAGGCAACTAACAACAACAAGAACAATAATAACAAAAGAAACTTTGTCATTTGAAACAACAGGGATGAAACTATAAGGGGTTACATTAAGGGAAATAAGTCAGATGGAGAAAGACAAATACCAAATGAGTCCACTCATATGTAGAATATAAAGAATAAAACAAAAGAACAAACAAAACTAAACCAAAACAAACGCTAGAAATATGACTGCAAAATTAAGGCACCAGAGGGGAAGAATGGGAGATGAGTAAGAAAAGGGGAGAAGGAAGCCAATGGACTATGGCAGAGGACTATGGGTGCTTTCGTGGTGGGTGCAGATTGACAACAAACATCTGACAGATTGTGAGTCTATACCCCTGACACACACAGGGTTGTAAACCAATGTCACCTTAATACAAAAAAAAAAATTTAAAATGATGAAAACAAAATTTTGAAATGTTTAACATATGCTCTAAGAATTAAAAGAATCATAATAACAAGTTATAATAGTTTTGGATGCTTATTGAATGTTATGTGCTGGGCGCTCTGCATGTAAATCAGCTCATTTAATCCTCACAATATTTCAGTCAGTCTGGCACACCAGAGCCCATATTTTTAATCACTGTGCAAAAGACATCTTACTAGAGAATTTTATTGGTTCTTCGGAATGAGAAAAACATATGAAAATGTAATTAGTTGAATTTTTTGAGGGATCCCCTTAAAAATAGGATATCTATACACAAACACATGGTATGCACATACATATATACATATATGTTTGCACATATTTCATATGTATACATACTGTAGTACATATACAATAAATGTTACTAAATACATAGAAAATTTCATCAAAATATTATGAAGTGCTATATGGCATTGGTATAGTTTATGATATCAGATCAACTGGTTTAATACATCTTAATTTTTAACAAAAAGTAAAAATACTTTTCTTATTTAAGTGAATGGTAGCTAGAATTATCCATATTGGAAAGATTTAATGATATAACATAGAGATGAAAATTGATACAACAACTAATTCCTTAACAAATCAACAAGAATTGGAATAGAAAATTTATTCTTTTGGATAGAGACTTTGCAGACTAACTACAGAGATTTAACCCCACTGGCATGTGACTTTCAAGGTACCCAGGCTCTTGTCCAACACCTGAATTCACTAAATTCTCTTTGCCACAGAATTCTCCCTAGAGCTCCCATCTCTTTTCTACAGGAGTTTTAAAAATGCATATAATAAATGAGATGCATTTGGACCTCAGGATAATTCTGGAATATAATTATTTAAACCACTACATTAATTTATTCTGTTTCTATTTTCTTTTTTAGGAAAATAAAGTACCTGGTACTAACATTTTTCTGATGTAATTAACACAAAGTAAAAATGCTATTTCCTCCAGAAATCTAAAACTTGCCAAATTATTTTAGTACTAACTACCAAATTGACCATGTGAAAGCTGAATTTAGAGGGAAAGGAATTAATTTAGTCCTGTCTAAATCAGTGGTTCCCACATTCAGTTGCACATGAAAATCACCTGTGGTGGATTCATAATAAGAACCCCACAGGTCCCAGTGTGGGTCCTTTGGTAGGGTTCATAATATGAACCCCCCAGGTGTACAGGGTAAGTGCCCTTACTGAGAGGCCTAAGGTAGGTTCATAATATGGTTAAATGTGATATATGTTATCATATATATGATATATCCCAAATCATGTCCTTCTAGGCATGGAAACCCCACTGACCTAGCGGGGTTCACACTATGAACCCACTATAGCCGAAGTAGTGACCTCTTGGTCATGGGAACCTGCACTGGCCCAGTGGGGTTCATCGTAACTGACAGAATGTACTTGCCTTGATACAGAGCTGTCGATAGTCAGGGGCCACTGCCAGTGGACTATCCTCACAATCGAACATCCCCCTCTCCAAATATGCCTCCTTATGGTGATATCATAACTATTGATGTATTGCTAATTATTAAAATGTGCAAAATTACTGTGCAGAAAGGGACCTCATCTAACCCCAAGCTTTTCTTATCATTCTCAAAGCAGAGCCATTAACTTTCTCTAACTTATGCTTCAGGTGTTGAAAAGCCAATTCACAGCTCCCCAGCTGCCTACTTGTGAGGACAGCTTTCTTCTGCTACAGACAGTAATTGCCTTACTGCTAGCCTAAATTGCCCTGTAGAAAAAAGCCTAGCTTCTCTTGCTTTATCTTGTGGATTTAAAGCAGTGTCTATACTTGCTTTGCATAGCAGTGAACTTCTCCTACAGATATTTTTACTCTAACTCATGTGGCGCCTTTCAGTTATAAGACGAGAAACAAGATTATGAAGATACACACTAGTGTACATTTTGTTTGCACTGCTAACATATTGGAAATAAGTCAGGGATTAACTTGTTGGGTGAAAGTGGCAGAAACTACATTCATCGGTCCAGGTTAGTGGAAACTTGACAGGTGCTGTAGATAAAAATTCACATTCAGTTGTCTGATAAATTAAAAATATATAAAATGGATCAACTTGAGTAAAGAATAGAATTTGACTTTTAGTCATAAAGTTAATGTATTATGTACACAGTGGTTTATAATGATGCATACCTGAAACATGTTATTGTTATAATACAATGTTCCTTTAAATCAAAATTAATTTATATATGTATTAACTTAATTATGAATGGATACAAGAACATTTTATTTGATCAAGCAAGCTAGACTTATAACCAGAAGACTTAAATATAACTTGTTTTTCCTTGAATAAGCACTCTCTAGATAAAAATAGACATACAGTAACATGACTGAAAGTATATTTCTAGTTCTGGTCAGCTATAATACACAAGGTTGGATTGTGAAATCAAACACAAGTCTTATCTGATATCAAGCTTTACTATAAAATCAAGAATATCAGCAATCAAGAGACTCCTCTTGAGTGGGAGCAGGGAAGCACCTAGTCATAGGGGTTTTTGGGAGCAGACCCACAGTCCAAGGACCCCAGGTGGCCTCTTTTTCAGTTCTTGCTGGATAAAGAATTCAATGTTGAGACCAAAGTTACAGAAAAGCAAGAGATTTGTTGATAGGTAGGGATAAGGACAGAAAAGTTCTCTGGGCAGAGAGGGATCCCAAATGGGTCCCCACTAAGGTGGTGAGAAGACAGTGCTTATATGGCTATAGTGGGCAAGGAGTTACGGTTTGGTTGTTGGGTTGTGTCTCTTGCTGCTTGCTGGGCCCACAGGGTCTCCTAGGTTACCAAAGTCCACTGAATTTTCAGGGTTCTCTTAGGTTACCCAGGCCCACTGAACTGTCCACAGTACCTGGCCTATCTTCCCAAAACTAGTTTTGGCACATTGGGTTAGCACTGTGTTATTGCATTGGTGTTCCGAACATTCTGCTTTATGGTTTTGGGGAGGGCACCCTTCTGGTTGAGACTCTTCTCCAATCAGACTCATAAATGGACCTGAGGCATCTGGGCTTGGCAGGGAGTGGCACCCTCATGGTTCCAACTGAGTGTTTCCAGTAAGGCTGATAAGTGGACTTAGGGGTCAGGGCACCCTGGCCCTAACTGTCCACCTGTACTGATTTCCTAACTTCCTCCTTCACTAGAATGTGGAGGGTATCCAGCTTGATCTGTCTTTCCTACAGTAAGTGTGTGTCTCTAGCTCCAAATAATAATTGAGGTCTCTAAGTGAGATTCCCAGGGTTACTTTACACAGCAAAAAACATTAAGTTATTCAAAAATCTCCATTTTTAAATAAAGATTTATTTTTATTCATGCATACAAGAACTGGGGTGAAAGCCAGAGGTGCAGTGGGTTAAAGGAGTCACCAGAGATGGACAGGTGAATCTACTGAAATACATCGCTGGAGGGAGCAGTGGGCAAGGCAGGAGAGGTCTGCTGTACCATGTGGGTCAGCTCCCCGGCTGGGGATTGAACTCATGCCACAGTGGCTAGCAATAGCATGATAATGCTGAGACTTTAACCTCTGCACCAACAGTGGGGCCCCAAAGTCTCTATTTTATACCCCAGGATAGTAGAGCTCATGTGAAGTTCTGTAGGGAGTCATGTCTTACAAATCTAAAGAGTCTGTTTATTTATCATATAGATAAATCTTTAGCCAAAGAAGTCTTACTAAGGGCAATCTAAAGTCAAGCTGTACTTAATGGCATATATTATAGTATATCTTAATACTTGGCAATTCAGTTGACAAGGAGATTAGACTAGGTGGCAGACCTTCTTTTTTGTCCTCTGAGGAGACACCCTGGTTAAAAAGTATAAGTGAATATAAAGCCAGTTGCTATAACTCCCCTCCCCATGCCTAACCCTGTTTTTGCAAGCACTGCCACTGCCACTGCATTCATTAATCTCTATACTTTATCCAAACTCACACTCAACAGACTGCCAGGTCTTCACATAGACCCATCATAGTTTTGTCTGCTCTCTAGGGCTGATATTTTTTGTTTTCTTTTGCCCTGGCTTTTTAGCAGTGCAGTCAGCTGCTGAACCTTCACAAGGGCCTGGATACTGAGATCTACATTCATATTGGACATGTTGCAGTTAGGTCCTCCTGATGCTTGAGGGTCTTGTGCCTGTGTGCAGGTACACGTCAGACACGTAGTTCTCCCTATTGTCTTTCTCGGCCTGTGTTACTAAAGTTTGCTAACTTGTCTCCTGCTTGTTCGAGCACCTATGTCTGTCTTGCCAGGATCTACATTTCATGTTGCATCTCAATGTTTTTTTTTTCTAAAATGCAAATGTGATTGTGCCCTTCTGATAATTAGAAACTTTCAATGGCTCCCAAGTACCATCAGTATAAAAACCTGAGCTTCTCAGTCTGTGTGCCACATTTCAGAATCTGCTCATGAAGTACTAGTCCTTCAAATTTTTCCACTCAACCTAGATAACTCGAATTTTGATAGCTCTTCCTTAGTTTCATGATCCTGTGCTATTACAATTGCTTCATGCTTTGCATGGAATAGTTTTTTCTCTCCTTTTTTTCCAGTTTAGTTCTTCCTCATCTTGCATGGTTTGGTGCAGTTGTCACTCTCTCTGGGACAAATTTCTGGCCCCACTATTTTCAAGTAGATTCTCCTGTAGCAAAAAGAATAAAACTGGTACACTCTGTATTATGTATCTGTTCTCACCTGTCTCTCTTTCTGGCCTTTGAGAAGCATCCTATATTTCATTTGGTTGTAAATTGATGTGCCTGACTGCCTTGCCTAAAATGGAGGGGAAGCTGAAATTAACATTACTTCTCACTAAAATTGATAATAGCCTTTCTGACAACAGAAAAAATACAAGGATGGGTGCAACCCAGAGCACAATGGGGGCTTTACCATAACAGTAGGCAGTACAGCTCTCCATGCTAAAGGGAGGGTTTGCTTATACAGAGACTTCTGGTAACTGGAGAAAACTTCCAGGTAGCTCAAGTTCAATGTTGGTATGGAAGGGGTTGAGCTGTTTGATGAGAGTGGACACCAGGATAAGGACTTATAGTTTGGAGTATACACTTAAGGATGTATAAGCTTATTGGAATGGTAAATAAAATTATTTAAAAGAAGGAGGATTTGAAAGTGCTAACTTTGTAGCATAGCATGGGAGATGAGTGAAAATGTATAGTATAATCAGTTGATTCTGCTTAGAAACATGACAGATTCTAGGACAGAAGCAGGAAAGGGATGTGTGGTATATGAATGATGTGAGGACAAAGGGCAAAGGGTCAAGGACACTGATGAGAGAGTGGTGGTAGCCTGAACATTCTAGCCTGGAGTAGAAAGAATGATGGTCAATAGAAGGTTGAGAAATTGTGAGAAGAGTGTGGAGTCAATACTTGGGTTTTTCTGTGATTAAACAAAATAAACTATTATTGCCAACAAGAGTCAAGATTATCCATCTTGGGTAATCTTTTAAAGATTTATTTATGCATACAAGAACTGGGATACAGACCAGAGGGGTGTGTGTGAGAGAGAGAAGTCACTAGAGATGGAGTGGGGAAAAAAGCAGGCAGATCTACTGAAATACACCACTGAGGGGAGCAGTAGGCAAGAGAGGAGAGGTCTGCCTCACCATTTGGGTCACCTCCCTGGCCAGGGATAGAACTTGTGCTGCAGTGGCTGCCTATAGCTTAATAGTGTTGCTCCGTAACCCCTTGTGTAATCCCTTGCGCCACCAGCTTGGGTAATCTTGCACCACACACAAAGATGGCAGAGGTCTACTTTGAAGGTAGTGGGAATGTTCAAGGCATAGAGTTGCAAGACTTTTATTCCTTGGGGTGGGGGAAATGGAAGGGAAGCTGAAACTAAAATTAGTTCTCACTAAAATTGATAGCAGCCTTAGAATCTAGTTGTTCTTTTTGCTATCAGCGTGTCATCTGGAACTGAGAGAGAAGAAAATGATAAAGTTTTATCCTGTTCAGTTACCTCATTTGATTTCAAGTATTTTCATTTCTCTTGTCTCCTGGGCTAATTGTCGTTTTCGACAAGGGCTCTAGCTGCTAAGTTGCCTGCCCAACACACTGTGTAACACAAGATTAAATGATAATTGGATCAAAAATTTCACAGGAAAAACACCAGGATGAAACATCTCTCTGATAGGCCTATCCCCGGGAGGAACACTGGGATTAAGTGAGCCACAAATAGTACATGACGACCTCACCAAATGCCACATTATGTATCCTGACTACGTCAGTTATATAATAAGAAGGAGGAGCTGCTTTACTTGTGCTGAAGGAAAAAAAAAAAAGACTGTTCAGTCTCCTATCTCAGATGCTAGGCAATGTGAGGGTTGTTTTGATCCTCATAAATAGAGCTGATTTTAATGTGTCATCAGGGCCTTTTTAGGTCTATTTACATACTGGGCAGTCTTTGTAAGACCCCTCCTCATCCCACATTATATTAAATAAATTAAAATGCATTCAGGTCCTGATAAGTTCTATTTTGCATATTATTTCTATAGGCATTATTGCAGTTATTTATTATAATTTAATTAAAATCCTTAATACTCTTAGTTTCTTGCAAGGTTCTTATATTATTTTGTAGCTAGAAAGATTTTTCTAGATCTCAGGCATTTTGTTGGTCTTTATGATGGTTATCAATCATAGTTACTGTGCCTGATAAGAGCAATGAATGAGTTACCCTGAGAATGGTGGCAGAGGTTGCATTCCTTGAGGATACACTGGAAAATGAAGTCAAGGCTGCTGAGAATGGTTTCAAGTGCAAAGTTAGTATCTAGCCCATGTGACCTAGGCCAGACCCTTTGTCTCCCTCTCAGTCTTATTCATCAGTGCTATCCCGAGTGCTGTTTTCCTCACTTTTAGTAGAAATAGATAAATAATTGGGCAAATACAGTAAAGTGATAACATTTATGAAAGACTTATAACAGGTTGCTATGGGAACAGATAGATGGGGCAGAAAGTTCAAGGAAGTCATTTTTTTTCCTTCAGTGAAAATATAGATGATATTCTTGTTGTCTTTTATTTCCCCCAACAGATTTTATGTGGAAAATCAAAGATTATTTTATATCAGAAAACTTTCTTTCTTACTTTATGGAACAATAGACACAACACAGAATTGGGGTCAGAACTTAGTTTTAAATTCCAGTTTGTTTCTCTGAATGACCTGGGAAGATTATTCATTCTATCTGGATCTCAGTGTCTACATTTTTTAAAAGCTGACATGTTAGGATGAATCAGTGCTCTCCAAATTCACATCAGTCCAGACCCTATGGATGTGACCATATTTAGAATTGGGTCTTTGCAGATATAATAAGGTTAAGATGAAGTCATACAGATTGAGAATGACCCCTTATTGAAGAACTGCTATTCTTAGTAGATGAGGAAATTTGGACATAGGACAAGAAATAGGATAAGAAATAAGGGAAGATGGGAGGGAGATATTAGAAAGGTGCATTTAGAAGCCCAGGAATATCAGTGAAGAGCAAGGGTCATCCCCAGGGCCCTCAGAGGGGCCATAGTGCTGGCCACACCTTGGTTTCAGAATAAGAACTTCCAGAAATTAGAGAGTATTCTTAGTTGTGTTAGGCAATCTACTTTATGGCAATTGACTACAGCAGACCTGGAAAAATTATGCAGAAGAATAAAAATAGAACTTTCCTACCTACCTTGGTGTAATATCAGTCTAACAAGGGTCTGATGTGGTAAGTGGACATTAATAGGGGCGTGAAAGTTAGAATCCAGGGTCCAGGAGATTAATTTTAGAGCAGCCATGCCACATTGCAGTAACTCAGCATGCCTTACTCACCACATGTCATTCTTCTCACTTTCCATTTTCTTCTACCAGCTTCCATTCATCACACTGTTCACTGACTCTTGATTTATAATTTTGTTTCTAGCTTAATATTGCACAACCTAGGACTCAGTTACTTGATTTTTTTGAATTGGCCTTCAAAGACTTTGCTAACATCATTCAGGCACCCAATACATCAGGATACATTCTAGAATAATACATAAAGCATGGGTGATCTTGTAATGTCCTACTTAAATGTTAGTTACTTGGATGCAAAGTTACCCATATTCAAAATGGAAAAAGGAAATTGATTGCAACTTTAATGCCAACAAGTAGTTTCTGCAGATCCAAATGCAGCCAACATGACCACCAGATGTGAGTGTGCAAGCCTTAAGATAAATGTGGTCCCCAGTCAGCAGTCCCCCCAAGGTTGAGTCATTCTGGCTGACACCCCTTGGAGCTGTCCCCACCATGCACTGATCAAATGGGAGATATTTTGGCAAATTAAGTGACTATTGTGTTTAGGGTGGTTTGCTAAACACTGTCCATAATTGGAATAGACATTACTTCTTTTTAACCTCTGCTTCCTCATCTATAAAATGAAAATAAAATGATACAGTTCTCACAGTATTGTGAATAAAACAATGTGAAAGATCAACTGACAGAAGAATGAGAATGGTTCAGAGAACAGACACGGGATGGTGACGCACCTACAGACAAGCAACAATGGGAAACCATTACTGTCCCTGTGACTAGTGAGAAAATGGAAGGCTGATTTGCTACTGAAGGTCATAAGAACTGGGACTAAGAAAGAGAGGCTGCTGGTGGGAGCTATTATTATGGTAGAACTCAGCCAATACCAAGTTCATTGTAAGGAAGCTCCCTATCCTCTGAGCTCCTTCCTGGGTCACATACACAGAGGTAAGTGAGTGAGCAGGAAGGTCTAAGTGTCACAAGTAACAGAGCAGAGGATCTGGATCTGGAGAGGCAGCAGACTGTAACCAGTGCTGCTCTCACTCTTGCTGCTCTCCCCGCCTAAAGAACAGAGTTACGTGGCAGTACTACCTGTCTGAGTGCTCAGAATGCAACTGGGTAAGAGCAGATTGTTCACTAATGTCACAGGATCCCTCCTCCATTTCTTTATTCTCATAATCCCAAGTGGTGGAGCGATGGTCTACCTGATGGGAGGAGCATGAGGTCTAAGGCCTGGGGGAGACAGAATAGGAAGACAGTCATTCAGGCAGAGAGAATAGCATGTGGCTATGTCCTCAATAAATAGTTACAGAGGGGCCTCCCTGATGGCAAAAGAGGTTACCTTGCAACACTATGAAGTTATCCACAGCCACTTCAGCGTAGGTTCGATCCCTGGCCAGGGAGGCCACAATATCCAGCAGATCTCTCCTGTCTTGCCGGCTGCTGAGTATTTCAGTCATTCTGCCTCTTCTGCTCTCCACTCTTTCTCTGGTGAATCATCTCGCCCTCTGCACCTCTGGCCTACACCTCAGTTCATATTTTAAAGATTAATTTATTTATGCATACAAGAACTGGGGTACAGGTCAGAGGCGTGGGTGGTGGTGGTGAGAGGATTCACCAGAGACAGAGTGGGGAGCAGAACAGGCAGATCTACTGGAGTACATTGCCGAGGGGTGTAGTGTGGGTCAGCTCCCTGACCGGGAATCTAACCAGTGCTGTTGTGACTGCGGGTGCTTCATAGTATGGTGCTTAAACTCTTGAGCCACCAGGGAGACCCCCACCCCAGTTCCTGTATGCATAAATAAATAAATCATTAAAATAAATATTTACAGATATTCTTCTTTCGTTGGATTTGTTCTCTGGTACTAAGAGACAGGGAGACACATTGCGTTGAATGTGCAATAAGCAATGAAGGAAAAGTGAGCTATAGGTTTAAGGTCCAATTCCCCCCAATACCCCAGTCCTTGCCCCAGTACACACACACCTGCATGAGTAGAAGTTTAAAAGATAAGTGACTGATATCTCAGAACTTGTCAGTCCTTATACATAAACCTTTCTTCCCAGGATCTATTTTTCAATACATCTCACGTGAGAACATGTACCTGAGAGCAATGGAGATTGGACCTAGGTCATATCTACCAACTAAGAGCAGCCCTAGGAAGACAACTTCTTCTGTTCCAAGATTGCACAATCTATGTGAAAGGGAGATGTTATCAGCAGTTTCACCAAAGCTTCTTAATTCTTCTACTGAGGAATAATTAATATGCTAGAAAATTATTTGCAAATAATAATGATTTCCTAAAGAAAACAGCTTTGCTTTCTGATTTTATTTCAATCAATCTTAGGCATATTATTAAAATATTAGTTTTAGCTTAAATCCATATGCTAAGCACTTTCAATTCAAATGAGAGGTCAGTGGTGGGGTGGGGTAGATGAATGACAGCTTTATATTGTGATTTCATCCCGGGCAAAATTAACATGTATGTGTGAATATACCTGTGTATGCACACACTTGACAGTCTTACCTAAAGTTCTACTTATGATTATATTAATATTTTCCTTTTTATCTATAATCCTCTGTGCTTTTCCATAGTTACTAACAAAGACATTTTAAAGAACACTATTGAGTAGTTGTCCTAATCATGTAGAGTATTATTTTTTAACATTATTTGTCCCCGATTGTTTTCGCTTATCTCCATTACTTTGTATAAATTGTCCTAAATGGTGGATACATCTCAAATTTATTTTAACTTTTAAATAAGATGTTGTTGGAGGTATTACTTAAAACTATCTCCGATAGAGACTCAAAATACCTTGACTTAATCTAAATCTTAGCTCCATTATTTAATATGTTACCTTAAGTGTCTATAAAATGGCCATAAACATGTAGGTTCTAAATACTCTTCTTAGTATCAACAAATACAAGCTGGGCGACTGTATATGGAATGACTTATAAAAAGACTTGGACTGTAAATAGTTATGGCTGTTGATCCTGGCCTAAAGACTTACTTCATGTTTAATTCTAGGATAATGACAATAATAACAGTCAATTAAAAGCTAATATTTACTATCAAGCAATACTAGATGTATTCAATTATTTATTGCTCATTGCAGCATACTATAGTCTGACTTTAGAAATGAAGAACATGAGGCACAGAGGCTTTTCCAAGGTCATACACTAAAAAGTAAGGCCAGAAGAAAGACGAACTTTGTTTCAGTCTGGCTCAGAGTCAGTATACTTAAACAGTATACAACAGCTAAAGAATTCAGCTATCTCTTAGCTGTAGTTTCATGTGCCATGTGTTTTGAAAAATGTATCCCTCTAAGGAAATAAAATAGTGAACCACCAAGATCATTTCAAAGTGGAACAGAAAGCCTATGGAACAGTACCACCCCTTGGTGTAGAAGTGTAAATTATCTTCTTGAGGCAAGTGAGTATGTGAATGGACACATTCATAAATTTGCCTGTAATGAATGCATGCTCAGGTGAGGGACCCAAGGAAAGAGCCCCATGGCAGAAAGGGGTATTCAAGACTTAAATCATAACTCTATAATCTGATCGGTTCTCTGTAATTTGAAAGAACAAGCGATGGGGATAACCAGTTTGAACTTTGAAAGAAAGTCTGCACCATTCCAATTCCTTAATTGCCACCCTTCATATTCCTACAAGAATCAAAAGGCAGAAGTGGAAAAAGAAGCTGCAGAGAACTGATAATTTTCCACCCCCAGACAGAAGGGAGGAAATCTCTAGACATTCCCCAAATTACAAAATAGAATTTTTTTTCCTGTGATATGTCCAACCCACTTTTCTTGCTACCAGCACTCCCTTCACAGACATACACGAGCCCTAGACCATTCACTATTCTTGATTATTTCAGCTGCATAGATAACTGAACTTGTCTTTGTCATAAAAGTCAAGGAACAGACTTTTTGAAAATTGTTGCATGAAGGAGCTCTTCTATATCAGTGCCATTAAATTAAATTTCTGCTCTGGATAATGCATAAAAATGGCTTGTGATTTTTTTTCCTTGAGTGACTCATTTTGTTTGAACTCCAAGGCAATTCCTCAGAAATGGAAAGAGGCTATTTAAAAATGAGCTACAAGATTGTCATTTAAAACTCTTTTTTTTTTTTTAAGGCGATCTCTGCCAGCACCAAATGAGAAAAATTTGAGAATCTTGAACTCAGTTCTCAAAGGTATCCCTTTTGAAAAAGGAAGTTTAAGAAATGTTAATTAAGTAGTCTTTTAAAAAGTAATTTGAAGGGAGTAGAAAAACAAGAATAAAAACTTACATTTTTAAGTGGAAAATTATACCTTTTCTTATATAAAGAGAAGACTTTTTGGGTACCTCTGTCTCACATCCCTCTTATGGAGTTATTAGCACTCTTTCAGCAAAATGTAATAGCAAATGCAGTTTCTCAAAAATATAGCTTTGTATGCAATGTACACTCTATCTTTAGTGGGCAATAGAATAATACTTCAATTTTTTACTAGACTTTAAGTCTTTAGGATAGTCTGGTGACAAAACAAAATGCTAAAGGTCACCAATAGAATTAAAATTATGTAATCTTCCCTCTTAAAATTCTATTCTCTTTTTCTCCCAAAATATAATTGATAAATATTACCGCAGGGAATTTCTTAGGCTCATAGAAGGACTTCAAATTCTAGGCTTTATACACTGGATTCTTTGTTTTCCTCCCATCTTCCAGCCCCATACCTACTTTTCCATAGACACTTTTCCAACTTTCCCTAACCGCTGGAGAGACTTGCTCATGAAATTATTCCATAAAGCCCGTATTAACTCAATCAATCTGTATTAAAGTAGAAATATCTCTGCAAGGAGTGAAGCTTTAGACAAATAACTTTTCAACTGTTTAAAATAGCTTTATTTTTCAGCTGCATAATTCAAAGTTCAAAGAAACTCTCTGGAATTGCCTTTTGTAGTGCATCCGGTAAGAACAGATTGGGAAAAAAAAAAAAAAAACAACAACAGATTGGGGAAATAAAGGAGTGAGGTGCAGGTCACCAACTTTCTGCCTCATATCACACAGCCGCAGAGGGAAGGCAGTAGCCCAATTTTAAATCCTAGAGTTGTTGAGCTAGTGAGTCTGGAGATTAAAACAAGATGCACTTAAGCCTTTTCCCATTTGTGATAGGAAATCATGTTTTCCCCCAATCATTCTGTAAATTCTGGAGGGGATAAAGTATTTCCATTTTTTTTTAATCACCTCTAACTTCAAAAGCCATTTCCTCTGAAATAATACAATTCATGTATCATTTAACCCTCATTCACCAGCTGTCCAGTTTCTGCTTGTGATCTAGAACTGAGCTTCAGACCCATTTCCTTCATTCCCACACACACAGATAAAAGCACAAAAGGCCCGCTGTGGGTGATTATAATAAAATAATGCGAGCAGCTTAAGAATGAATATTAGATATCTGAGTGTGTTTTTCAAATGATCGTTGTCACTGTTACCCATTTGGATGCTGGCTCTGAGAATTCTCTGTTTTCCTCTCCTCGTGCCTCGCAACTTCTCTTTCACCTCCCGTCATTCCTTTCAAAAATAGTCATCTCCTTCCTACCTATGCTTGCTATCTTCACCTTTCTTTCTGTGACATTAAACCAAATATATTCTTTTCTCAGAAGGTATTCTGGTGCCAGCTTGTAAAATAATACCCTTTTTGACTTGATACTTTATTTCTGTCGTAGCACAAATAAAGCATCATGGAACAAGCTTTAAGCTTCAAGTGGCAAAGAGGGAGGAAGTCCTGAGTAGAATGGCGTGTGCAAAGGTGGTGGCAAGATCCAAAGGGGAGCCGGGCCAGGAAGGGACTGCAGTGGCCTTGGAATCAAGCATGTATGGTAGCATAAACGGCTGACTCACCCCTGCTCCTGAGGATGCTCCCCTGCCTGCTGTCTTCATTAGCTCGAGTTCTTTGATCTAAGCTTTCTTTATTAACCAGAATTGTGGCATTATATATTTTGTTGCTGGCTCCAGCTTTCCAAATGTTGCCTTTCAGAATTACTTTTATCACCCCCACTCTACCAGCTAATAATATTTTCTCTCTACAGATTCTTGCATTAATGACTCAGGATCATAACCTCCTGTGAATCGTATATTATTAAATCTCTTTTCCAGCAGTTGAGATTAGAATAAAGAGAAGTTAATAAGTTGCACAGAGTCACACGATGAGTCAGAATCGGGGACAGAATTCAGACAATGAAGCCATAAGTCCTGATTTTCAATAGACCTGCGGGTCTGCATATTAATTCCTTTCGCTGAAGAAAGCTGAGTCACCCTGCCCTCCTCTGCACCAAGCCCCAGCTCCAACAGGATTCATTGTCTGCAAAGCGCCTTTCTCATTCTTTTGCCCATCTTTACATCTATTCACAGAAATTTTAAAGGACGTTTACAAACATTCCTAGAAACTTTCATCTTCCATAAATTCAAATGCTGGTCTTTATATATTATATAGAAAGTCTATATAGAGGTGAAATGATCCTGTTCATTCTTCCCAACCAGCTGCCCACATTAATTCACTTAAATTAAGGCTATTATTGAACTATGTACCTTAGGTGAAGAAGCCTTTTCTTAAAAGAGAGTTTAGGAAGACAGGCTGGAACAGTGATGGGAATTTTCAGTACCTGGAAAAAGATAGGGGAGGAAAAACTCAAAATTGAAAAATAGCCATACATAAAAGGTGCTAAAGGCAAGATTTGCCAAATTCAAAAGTTTACTTGGGGCATATTTATTTCTGAACCACTCTTTTCCTTTTCTATACTCCCATGAAAGTATTATATATCATGTACTTCCATATTTCTCCAAAAGCAAATTAAATGTTTGGCTTTTTAAAGTGATATTGGAAAGAGTGTTCAAGGACTGCGTGAGATGATGTGAAATGAGACATCATCTACTGATGGTAAGAATCAGAAATATGAGAAAGGGAATAAAGAAGATGTCAGAGCATTTCATTATTCTTGTGACAATCCACACATGGTAATCATGGACACACAGTCAGGCAAATACTATGAAGCTCAATTTAGATATGGGTGGGAAGCAACCACACACCTTAAGAAATGCTAAATGACTTCAACCTCAAATATTATTTTTTATCAGTGTTGCCAAGGAGTGCTTATAAGACTAGAACATTGAACACTCACCAGGCAAAATAAAGGCTTCTTAGGTTAGATAGAAATTTAGCCAGTGCATTATTTTTAGTAACACTATTCTGAACTCTTTTTTACTTACCTGAAATTCATTTTTTGAGAAATAAATTTTAATTCCTTATTTTATTATTAATTAGTCTGTCATTTACAGGTATATATAACTCGGAGTTCATTTTCACACCTCAAATGGGCACATGCTTCACTCACCGACCTTCCACACTCCCGTGCCAGTAACTTATCTCCTTCCTTCCTCTACCATCGCCTTCCTCCCTAATATCTTCCCTGGGAATGTTTATTTTTTCACACTATCTGGGAGCTATTTTTTTGTGTCTTGCCAAGTTTGTGGTGTTTTTTTTTTTTCTTTGATTATTTATATTCTACAAATAAGTAAAATCATTTGGTATCTTTCACTTTCTGACTCATTTCACTTAGCATAATCACTTCAAGGCCCATCCATTTTGTCCCAAGGCACCATTTCATCTTTTTAATAGCTGAGTAGTACACCATTGAGTATATATTCCACAACTTGCTCATCCAATTTTCTGTCATTTGGTATTTAGTTTGCTTCCATGAAGTTTAATTTCACTGGGCATTCAGCATTTCATTTGCTAAATCTGGCAACCCTATTAACCAGGGAAATGTACTTGGTACATAACTTACCATCAGGATTGCAGCTGAGAAACCTGATGTTGTTGGTATAGACATTAAGACAAGTGATTTATGACTTACTAAAACATAGCTGTCAAGAGTGCCAGATATCCATTGCAGGCTCTCTATGCATTATTCCTTGGAGGCAATTTAAATATGAGGCAATTTGAAACACCTGATAGTTACTCGATGTGCAATATCTCCCCTCTATGGGGATGCCAAACCAAGAAAAGATGGTATCCAGCTCCCTGGCATGGGTACTACCAACCTTTTCTTCTTCAATTCCTAAGTGTCCATGGATGACAATTCCACATCTCCTCTTCTGATACATTTTTTTTGATATTTAAAATGATTGTTCAATTTACTATATAACACATTCTTGTCTGATTTAAAACAAATTTATCTCTTCAATGACTTCACACATCTTTGCTTAATCTGTAGTATTTTGATTTTTAAAGTTAAACCTTTCACATTACTCTTATTTTGCATCATTTAATCTTCATAGTGGTGGTCTTCTATAGCCCATATACTGAAATCAGCTATATGAATAAAAGACACCAACACAAAAGGTCACTTTTTTAGAAGTTCAGAGAAAAATAGCTCTTTTTTTTTTTTGAGAATTTAAGATAATTGCTTCTGGCTGACTTACTACATGAAGTAAAGGAAGATGACCTTTAAATTGACTGCAGATTCAGGAAAATAATAAGCAGTTGCACACCATCCTATCCCCATTAATAAACAGTCTGCAGCTGAGTCCTTCTGACCCCAATCTGAAACTAGGAAATAGTTACAGTCATAAGCAAGAAGATGAGTAAGAGTTTCTTTAGAAGTACTGCCAAGACAAACCTCTGCCCTCAAAGTGGAATAAGTAGTGGCCTCCTGAACCTCTCAGTCTTCAAGGAAGTTACAAACAGTAGGTTTATTAGGCAATCCTCCCTCTAGGGGGAAGACATTTGCTTTTTTTCTGCATATCCCTGACAGACAATTATACTAACACTATCTTACAAATTATTTCATAGGCAAAAACCACGTCATTATCCTCTGAGTGTGCCTTAGAGACTAGTTCAGATATCTTGGTGCAGTTACTTAAAGTTTAACCATCCACGCAATAAGGATTAGATTTCAAAAATATGCGACTGGGCATTTTTAATCCATGTAAGCTCCTTATCATTGAGTGCACTTGGGCAACTTTTTGAAATGCAGGCAAATGGTATAATATTTATAAAATAGAGGATTACATATAAATTGTAATCATATATAATTGCTTTTCTACTTTCAAATTCTGTGTCCCCAATTAATTCTTTGTTTATAAAAAAGAAATTATTCTAAATAGTTGTCAAATGATAGTATAAACATAAAATGCTCTATCTGAAGAAAGAATAAAAACAACCTAAATAAAATGCAATTCAAGAGAAAAATTCATTGCAAATAATTTTTTTTAATTAAGATCTTAAAATGCATTCGCAGTGGACAAGACAAATAGGTATTTTCTATATAGAGACCACAACTCTCACCTTAAGAAACTAGAAGACCAGATGATTTCCCCCTTAGGAGAAATATAAGGGAACCAAATAAGGATCAAGGTAAAGAATAAGAATAATAAAAACAAAAATACAAGGACAAATTGGGGACACTTTGTGGGGAGGGGGGAGGGAGAGGGGCAGATAAGAGCACAAGGGACTGAGGTGATGGTGCACAGGTGAAATGGTGATGGGAATACATGGGGATAACAACTGATGTCAAATATATATAAACAAAGGAAAACTAAAACTAAAAAAAATAAATAAATGAAAGAAACTAGAAGATTAATATGCCCTGCCCACTGAGGTAAGCCTCTGTGTGGCTCTTCTACAGTTTCCAGCTGCAGGGCAGTCTGGGTTCTGGGCAGAGGGAGACTCCAGAGACTCCCATTGCTGCTTCAGGAGCCTTAGTGGCTCCATGCTCAAACCGTGCTTGTGCCGGGACAGTGTAGGAGCTGCCCACAGGCAGCGTGCTGACTAGGGTGACTGGTAGGGACCCCTGTGCTGTGCCTTTCAGAGTGGCCAGCACCCTCACATGCTGGGGTAGGGGGGTGGGCAATCAACCTGCCACTTGGCTTCCAGGCACCATGGCCCAGGTGGCGAGCTGCAGCAAAGCTGCATGCATTTTGCGCTGTGGGGCTCGGGTTTCAAAAACAAAAGCTGGTTCTTGGAAAAAATTAACAAAATAGACAAATCTCTATCCAGGCTTGGCTCTCTCTGTCTCTCTGTCTCTATCTCTGTGTCTCTTTGTCTCTGTCTCTGTCTCTCTCACACACACACACACACAAATAGGGTAAACTCAATAGAATTTAAAATGAAAGAGAAGTTAGAACAGATATATATCAGAAATTTAGAGAAACCTAAGGGAGTTCTATGAATATTTGTGTGCTAGTAAGTTGAGTAACCTAGAAGTGATGGGAAAATTCTTAGAAGGCAAATTTTTGAAATACACAATCTCCCAAGGCTGAATCAGGAAGGAATAAAAAACCTGAAGAGACCAATCACAAACAGGAAAATTAAAGCAGTAATCAGAAGTCTCCCAAAAAATAAGTCTATGGCCAGATAGTTTTATTAATGAGTTCTACTACACTCTCAAAGACAAACTAACACCTTTTCTTCTTAAACTTTTTCAAAAATTTGCAAAAGTGGAAATACCTGCAAACATATTTTATGAGGTCAACATTATCATAATATTAAATCAAACAAAAAAGAAAACTACAAAGTTTCCCTAGTAAACATAGATGAAAAAATCCTCAACGAAACCTTAGCAAACCAAATCCAACAATGCATTCAAAGTATCATGCACTGTGTCCAAGTAAGATTTATTCCTGGGACACAGGATGGTTCAACATCCAAAAATCAATGTAATTGGCCACATCAATGAAAGGAAAGATAAAAATGATACAAGCACAGCAATAGATGCAGGAAAAAAAAAAACACTATAAAATTCACGATTTATTTATGATAAAAAACTTCAAATATGGGCATAGATGGGACATATTAATATAACAAAGGTCATATATAACAAAGTTATAATTAACATCATACTCAGTGAAAAACTGGAAACTTCTCTAAGATCTGTCACAAGAGAAAGATGTCCACTTTCACTGCTACTGTTCAGCAAAATATTTTAAGTTCTAACTACAATTAGGCCAGAGAAGTTTATAAAAGGAATCCAGGTTGAGAAAAAAGTAAAATTACCATTATTTGCAGGTCATGGGACTATACTTAGAAAACCCTAAAGATTTCACTAAAATTTTTTTTTTCAATAATAATTCAGTACAGCAAAGTGACAGGTTACAGAAGCAATTTATAAGTTACCTGTGTTCTTATGTGCCAGCAATGGGCAGTCTCTCTTTCTCTCTCCATGTACCTATTTTATACATTAATGACTATATCTATCTATTTATGTAATTATCATCTTGAAATAGTTAAGATTTTATTGACCCCAAATAGGAATGAATATATTGCTCTACTAATTGCCCAGATTCCTCAGTAACAAACATCGATTATAGTGGAAACCCTTGTATTTTTTACCTTAAAAAGAAAGATACAAAGATTTCACTAAGTGCAGTGTTGCTATAATTAAAGTATTCTAACAAGTTGAAAAATTATTTTTGCAGTTTACAAAGGTATTTAAAATCATGAAAGCATTTTAATTTTTTCAAGACTTTTCTGTTCATTTAGTAAATTAGAATAATTATAAAATGTATGTATACATGCATATAGTTATAGTTAATTTTAATTGCTCTTTAATGTTTTAACATATAAAATGATATTCATAGTTATATGCTATCTGTACCTTAAAATCATCCTGAGATAAATAGTCTGATCATTTTGTACTATACTTTTTACGTGTTGCTGAATTTGTTTCTGCTAATATTTGTTGAGAAAGAACATTTAACATTTATGATGTTATTTACTGGACTGTAATTTTCTTTTCTTGTGATGTTCCTATCAATTTTGGGATTAAAGTATTATACCAAATAAATGTAATCCTTGTGCCAAAAATAGAGAATTCTTATTATGTGATTTTCCAGAAGCAGCCTCTGAGACTTGGATTCAGATGCATGAAAATTACTTGGGAGCCGCAGGGAACACTGGCAGGGAAATGGGCAAGTAATTCAGGGAGAGAAAAGCAGTTAAGAAACAAAGTAATATAAAGATAATTCCTACAATTAACTAAAACTTAATTCTACATGAAAAACTGAGAGAACAGTACAATATACAAACCAGAATTATACCACTCCTGGTCTAGGAACCTGAATCATTTGCAAATACGTTCCCATCAGTCATTGTTTGAGGGCTTCTGTGAGCATGGGTTGTGTTGGGATGTTGTTTCAGGATTATCAGACGCTGAGCAAAATCTGCCTCTAGAAGATGCTCTTAGGCATGTAGATGTAGATACTTATAGCTGGAAGTAGTTCACCTGGTTCACCATGACCTGGTAATGTTTTAGTAAATCTGACAAATTCCTTAGAAGATTATTCCCCCTTCTTCCATAATCTAGAAGAGTTTAAGTTTAGACTTATTTCTTGAATGTTGAGTAGAACTTCCCAGGAAAGCCATGTGAATCTATAATTCTCTTTGTGAGATTCTTTATAATTCTGGATTTAGTTATTCAAATTATAAGATTTTTTTCTTTATGTCTAAAGTTAATTTTTATAAGTGATATTTTTCTTGTCAATTTTATTTAAATTTTCAAATTTATTGGCAGGAATTTATATATATATATATATTTTTTTATATAATTTTGAATGCCTACAATATCTGTTGTAATGTCATCTTTACGTTTCCAAATTGGTTATATGTGCCTTTGTTTGATCTTGCTCTTTCTTTTCAGATATTTCTCAATGTAATGACTGTTTGCAGAGAATCACAATTTGTTTCATTCTCTCTGTTGTGTGTTTGTTTTCTTTTTCCTTAATTTCTGTTGATCTATTAGATTTTTTTTACTTTCTGAGCTTATTTTGTTATTTTCTAACTTCTTGAGATATATGTTAGTATTTTATAAATCTTATTCCTTTTTAAAAATACATGTGAATGTTATTACATTTTAAACAATGTATTACTTATATACTTCTGTTTTGATATATGTTAGTTACTATAATTCAGTTTAAAATATGCTGTAATCTTCACTACCAGTTCTTTTTTGACTCAGAACTATTTACTTTTTATCCCTTGTTCCCAAGCATGAGGGTTTTCTAGTAAATCTTTTAATTATTTTAGTTCAATTTCAATTTGTATCAAAACTGTAATTGTATTATAGTCACTATGTGTGTGCTGTGTTCCAATTATTAAAATGGTTTTCTATCAATTCCAAACTCATCATTTTACACTCTGCTTTCTAATGTTACCTATTTTTTTTTTGCCTTTCCTCAGATCTGCTACTAAGTCACACCAATACAGGACATTAGAGAGAGACTGGGAGACTGAGAAGAACAGGGTCAATAGATTTGTTCCTTGTTTGCTTGCAATTTCTGTCTTTTTTTTCAACAACCACCTTCTTCTGACAGCAGCAGTTGATTCTAATTTCTAACTTTGTAAGCCCAGAACCAAGATCCCTTCAAAGGCATATCCAGGCAACATTCTTCTTGAGAGTTTTGTCTTAGCTCCAAGTTTCTTTCTTAGTTTCCCAGTCTAGACTGGTATCTACCTCCCAACATTAATATTTTGGTGAAATTTAACTTAATTTCCTTGTTTTTTCATTTTTCTACCACCAATTTAACAAACAGCTGTTTATTAACTTGTATGCTTTTTATTTTCCTGACCAGACCCTGATAACTATAGTCTGTATTATACCAGCCTTCTAGAATTTGTTAAGAAATGCCTTAAGATTCAGATGATGGCTTCTTTTTATAAATGTTTAATGGCTTCCTTAATCCCATGTGTTCAATTTAGATAATTGTATTGTTAAACTTTTTATTCTTACTAATATTTTTGGTTCTTTGTCCTATGACTTACAGAAAGAGGTTTTATAATTACATCTTGTTTGTATGTTTGTCTTTTTCTTCTGTGCTTGTGTTCATTCTTGTTTTCTGCTAAATTTCTGGCACTTCTAAATGGAATTAAAGTTTTTATTATAAGTGAAACTCTTTATCTCAGATATCAGATAACACTGTTTCCATAATGGATTAAATAATGAGAGCACATTTAAAATCAAATAGACTGCACTCATAATTTATAAATTTATGACTCTCTCAAAAAGAGTTGACAAAACAAGGAATGGGTATGGAGAGATAAAAAAATCAAGAATGATTTGATTAAAAAATAACTTCTATGAACACACTAGACCATGTACTTTGCCTCAGTGTTCAGGAATTTCCTGGGAGTATTGCCTAGGAATAGAACTGTAGGATCATAGGATATGTATGTTTTCATTTTACTAGACAGTACCAAACTATATTGTTCTAACTTATAATCATCCAAGTGAGTGGCAACTTTCATCATTTCACATCCCCATTAACATTTGTCTTTTTCTGTCCATCATTTAAAAGCCTAACTATGCACCTTTGCATTTCTCTATCTATATTCTAAAGTCATCCTTGGGAACTTTAACATTCTGTTGACAATTTTTCTACATGTTAGTTCAGAGACTTGACTTCATGGTCCCTTTTATTATTGGTCATCTATTCATTGGTGCTACCTTGAATAGCATCACTGCTTGTAATTTCTCCGCCTCAAAAGCTTTTCTCACCACGCTGAATTCTGGGGAAGTAGTTATCTATTATTTCTATCCAAGTTCATAATCAGTTGAGAAATTTGTAAAGTATCAGAGAGATGAAATTTTAATCTTGATAAAGTGGAGAACTTAACTTGGACTTAACCATAAAATATTTCACTGCTTTTCTTTATGAACAGAAATCTCACTCCCTCCCCTGAAATGAAGGCCTCCCACTGAGTAAAAATATGAATATCTGCTTCCTGATGGAAGATCAGTATAGAGCCCTGTATAGAGACTAAGCCACAAAGGCTTCTTTTCTGATGTTGTCACCACATAAATTGTCCCCATTTTGTGAAAAGAATGAAAAATGTCTTACTATTTTCTCTTTTGTGAAACCAGTCAAATCAAATTATTAAGTGCTATTTCTTATTTGTTAGCATATTAAAACATCCAAATCTTGACTGAGATTTAAGACATGTAGCTATTATTCAGCATTACATAGAATTTTCTATGGTCATATAATTCTCAATGACTTTTGCTTCCATTATTTTGTATAAAATGAAATGGGTGCCAAAGAAATAATATGTTTTTGCTCTAAACTAAATTTGAATGAGAGTAATTTATTTTAACTTTTCTGTGCCTTTGATATATCAAAAAGAGGTGAGGCAAATTTAAATATTCCTCAATGTATACTCATCAAAAATAGTATTAGGAATGCAGAAGACTGGAAAAGTTCAATTGCATCATACAATGTAATATTGCAAATCTTACTCTTTTTGTCAACTAGAACAATATAGATGAAGGGTAGAATGGAAAGCAGTATGGCAGTTCCTCAATCTACTAAGAATGGAACTTCCATATGATCCAGCAATCCCACTCCTAGGAATATACCCAAAGGACACAAATAC
>JAGFMF010011690.1:392707-419768 GCA_019455555.1 Galemys pyrenaicus | reverse complement strand
GGTGCACTGGTGAGATGGTGATGGGGAATACATGGGGATTACAATTAATGGCAAGTATATGTAAATTTTAAAATATTTTAATAATAAAAAAAAAGAAATATGCTGGGTAGAACCTGACTTGATATGTTAAGAACAACACTGGCTTCATACTACTTTCCTTGTATACTAAGATTCCACAGTACTATGTACAACATTGTTTAGGGTTTTACCAGGCTATTCAAGAATTCAACTCAATTCTGATGCGAGAGCATCAGAGTTCATGGGTTAAAGGCTCAGTTTCCCAAAATGGAGCTGTTTAGGTGCCAATAATAACAACCAAGACCGTTACATTTGCTTACAACCAATAGATTATGTGGAACTTTCTATGCCCCCTCCCACTTAGGCTTCAGATGCCAGTTGCAAATCACCATTTATGAGCCACTAATCATCATGTCTTACCCCCCCCAAAAAAAAATGCAAAGAAATTGGAATCTAATGGTCCTGCCATTTTATTAGTAGGTTTCAAACTCCAGTGAGGTGTGTGGCATTAAAAAGCATTTACTCACCATAAACCTCTACTTTCCTGTTCATAAAATTAAGCCAGAAAATCTACCCTAAAGAGTGACTGTGACAACTAATTAGGTACTATATGTAAAGGATTTAGCAAAAAGTAAATGTTCAAAATGATTGCAAATGGGCTGTTATAACTGGAATAATATACTCTGACTCGAATGACTAGCAGCAGAGAAGACAGGAGTGAATCATACAGGATGAGGAGGGAAGAACTGGCTTATTATGCTGGCTTTGAAACTGGGGTTGCCAAAGAGGAGAAAGGGTACAGAATTAATACTATGAAGCTCAAATCAAAGTTGTCTACATAATTTGCAAGACCCAGGGCAACATGAAAATGTGAGTCCCTGTTTAAAAAAATATAGGAAAAAGTGCCATTAAAGTGAAAAAATTATAATACTAACTATAAAGTCTTTACCTTTAAAAATGTTTTATTACTTATGTTACATGATATGCTAAGAGTGATGCAAAACATACAAGTAAGAAAAATTAAGGTTCTATTTTATATATAGCACAATAAAATAAATAAGACTTTTAGAACATGGTATCTTCATTTATCAAAATTTTTTGTCTTACTTTTCTGCAAGCTCTTTTGTTAAGTCATAAAATGTATATGACAATTTAATTTTTAAATGATATATCTGAATTCTGTCAGTGCTTTCATCAAATCCTAGTTCAAAAATAATTTTGATAGTGTTTAATTTTCAGAAGATTCTTTTCCCCTGCTACAAATTATAGGTTGTGAGAACTCTGGGGTAAATTTCTGATGAACGTTTTTGAAATGCAAATTTTACTACCTATAGAGCTAGTGAGTCTGGATTAATTTTTCAAAAAGATTAACTCTTCATTCAAGAGTGTAAATCTAATTTAACTATAAATATAAATTTATACAACAGCATTTTAAATTTTCCTTTGAGCTTTCTTATAACTTACAAGAAATCAAAAATAAGGGGCCTCCCCAGTGGCGTAGGGATTAAATCTCACATGATATTGCCACTGAGGCCTGAGTTCAATACCCAGCCAAGGAGATAACCTACATGGTACAGCAGACCTCTCTTATCTCACCCAATGCCCCCCTTAACAGTATATTTCAATAAATCCACCTGTTCTGCTCCCCATTCTGTCTCTGGTGAATACTCTCAGCCCCCACACCTCTGGCCTACACCCCAGTTCCTCTATGCTTAAATAAATTTAAAAGAAGATCTTTAAAAAAATTAAAAATTGTATCTTGATTTGTATAGAATTCAAAATACCTGTGAATGCATTCTATTGTTGTATTTTCAATTATAAGGAAGTTTTAATTAAAAGATTAAAATTAAACTCATTAAAATAAGTTCATTTAAACCTTCATAGAACAATAACATTCTCTTATTTTAAATGCAACAATTAAGTGGAGTTTATTAATTTGTGGATATTTGCTTTACAATCGTGACACTGTTTTCAATGCTCAGAAAATGAAATTCTTTAAGGAATTCTAGTAATGCCCTGAGTAATTTTGCTTCTTGCATAATTGACAAATGCAATGTCATGTGTGTGTTTTTATTTTGTAATAATTTACTGGCAAAGATTAATGCCCCAGTATTGGCGATTCCTGTCACTGTGAAGACTGGAGACTTAATATTTGTACAGATGCTGTGGGGACAGCTCTGGAGTCATTTTCTCATCCTTAGTCCCGGTGATGTCCCCTCACAGTCTCTCCTCTGGTCCTGACCGGCTGCTGCGATGCTACCTTGGATACTCTTTTTCTGCTGCAGTGGTCACTATGGCTGGCATCAGTCTGGGTCCCCCAGTTCTGCCATCTCGTCTCAGACTCACATGTGTGTGTCGGCAGCCACGCCAGTTGATCAGTGCTTGACATTAAATTACCTTTGAAGCTCACAGGACCATATCTGCAAGTGTCTATCCAGTTCCCTATTGTCTCTCCCGTTCCCTATTGTCTCTCCCTTGCTCCTGTTCATGTCCTTTTGCCTCAACAGGTCCCACTACAAAACCCTAATTCAAGGACCAGGTAAGTGAAAATTTCTGTATGCAGGCAGCAGCGCTTTCAGACAGATGCAGGGTGTTCCCAGGAGTAGTTCCCCATGGAATGACTCACAACTGTGAGGCTTGGAGTTATACCTCTCCAAAATACAGGAGTTTCTCTGTTTCAGGTCTGAGAGGAACACTTATTCTCTGGGGACTCCTTGAATTCACTTCTGTGCATACCTTTTTTTTTTTTTTAAGATTTATTTATTTATGCATACAAGAACTGGGGTACAGGTTAGAGATGTAGGGGATGAGATTATTCACCGGAGACAGAGGGAGGAATGGAACAGGTAGACTGACTAAAATACACTCACTTCTGAGAGGAGCAGCGGGCAGGACAGGAGAGGTCTGCTGCACCAGGTGGGTCCCCTTCCAGGTGGGTGGGGGGGTTGCGGAGGTATGTGGAACTCTCATGCTACAGTGGCTGCAAATGCTTCATAATGCAGTGCTTAACCCCTTGTGCCAGCAGGGAGGCCCTGTATCTCATTTTATTACTGATTTTTAAATTATCTTTGTAAATACTCAAAACTTTTAATTAAACTCTCCAGAGTAGGATACAGGTAGACAGATTTCTACTTGTAAAAATGGTGATCCTACTTCATTCCCTAGAAACATATGAAACCCAAATATTTTTTCTCTTTAGGTGACTTACTAAAACTATTACAATAGAAATAGAAAATTTATAATGTACTCTTGAATTATTGGCTAATGTTTTACCAACTCAGCACATTTTTACAAACCTGCCCTTAGATTTTATTAAACTCAAACCTTAATTTAAAATAGCAATTTCTGATCAGTTGGGAAATACTGGTTTAAATAGAACAGAGCAGTAATTTCATTGCTGTATATGTAAATGATTCATTAATGTTTACTAGGAAAAAAATGTTCCCTTTGAAATGTCACATGAAAAAGAATTGCTCTAATGCTATCATTAGCATTTCAAATATCCACTCTCCAAAAAATTGCATCTGAAAAAGGGTCTGAGTCAGATTTTCTGTAAAGTATAAGCGAATTATTCCATATTCAAATTGCTCTTTAAACCTAATAAAAAACAGTTTTGCACCCGAGTGTCAGATATTGAGAGATGCTGTCAGCAATACCTACATGTTTGGGAGAGTAAGAAAAAGAAAACATGGATAATAAATGCTGTTCATTGTCTACCCATATCTGTTCACTCCTTCACCAAAAGAACCCCAGTTTTGTTTGGAACAGCATTGAAATCAACAAAATAACACCTCCCTTCACTGTCTTACAGTAAGGGTAGGGGAAAGGAGACTTTGTAGAAGATGGTAGTTTCAGAGAAAATGTCCTAATTTAGGAATTCTCATCCTTCCACCTGTATTCTTCTTTCTGTTTAGAATGTGGATATAAGATTGTAGAGTGAGGATTCAAGCCTGAGAACAACACATACTAAGGATGTCAGAGTAGAAAGTTAGAGGACAAAGAGGACATTGACTTTTTTTATAGTTACATGACTTCTTTGTATGTATTAGATATTAATATCTTGTTGGTTATATGATTTGCAAATATATGAAGCAATTTTCTACATGATGGTAGGATTAGACTGATCTTATCTGCCTTCTCATTTTAAATGAATTTTCTGCAACAGCTCTGGACAGTGTCTCTTAGTCTGTATGATTGTGTGTGTGTGTGTGTGTAGGGGGAAACCCACTTATTTTCACCACTGTAGGTGGGTTTCTTTGATGAGAATTTTAAAAAATAATCCTAACTGATCTAAAATTTACTTGCAGCTAAATTTATTCTTGACATTCACCGTGGCAAAACAAAATGTGAACACCTAATGTCTACCATTTTTTTAAATAAAATCAATGATGTATTATATTAAGACTGTGTATTTCAATGTTTAATAAAAACCAATTTAAGTCTAAAATTTTCAATTATTCTGACTAGTTTGCTCTTCTTGTATACCAAGAGAAACATTTACAAAGATGAGTGTGTACTTCAGTTTCCAATTCTTAAAATAGACAGAACTTTCATTATGTATGCTGAGAGCTCCAATTCATATTGGACTAGTTCCATATGTGAATAAGGAGACTGAATCGGGCTCTATTTTAACATGAAAGTCATGTGGGGACATTCTCAAATTCTTCTATGTTTAATAAATACTTTATTAATATGTGATGTATGTATAAAAATCACAAGTAAACAGCTTGATACACTTGATATGCTTTTCAAAATAAACACCTGTATAACCATCGCCCTGATCATAAATTACAATACTAGCAGCATCACACAAGTCTTCTTGTGTCTTCATCCTTGGTGGGGGGTTGGGGAGGAGTGGGTGTCACACTCCTTCTACAAAGATGAATTCTAACACTCAATTAGATTTATCTGTTTTTGAAACTTGTATATATGTAACAGTGTATACCTTTTCCGTCTGACTTGCTTTTTTCAAGACATTATTTTTATGAAATTTATAATTGCAGTTGCAGATAACATGGTTTATCTACTTACATTTTTAGAATTTTTCTTTCATAGACTATCTGGAGTGTAGGTCAGAGATGTGGGGGTGTGAGAGGATTCACCAGAGGCAGAGTGGGGAGAAGAACAGGCAGATCTACTGAAATACACTACTGAGGGGAGCAGTGGGTTAGACAGGGGTGGTCTGCTGTGCCATATATGGGTCAGCTCCCAGACTGGGAATGGAACAAACTAAGGCTATTGTGGTGACAGCACTGAGACAAACCCCTTGGCCACCAAGGAGGCCTTTATCTACTTTCATTTCTCTACAACACTTATTTGACTACATCAATATTTGTTTTCCATTCTACTGTTGATTGACTTTTAGATTACTTCCTATGGGGGGGCAGTTATGATTTGTGTGCCTTTGAAAATTTTTGTTCATGTATTTTGGGTGGTATTTGATATTGAATAAAAGTATATATACTGGGCCTCCCTGGTGGCACAGCGGGTTGAGTGCCACACTGTGCAGCATCCACTGCACAGCAGCATGAGTTCAATCCCTGGCCAGGGAACTGACCCACATGGCAAGGCAGACCTCTCCTGCCTTGCCCACTGCTCTCCTCAGCTGTGTACTTCAGTGGATCCACCTGTTCTGCTCCTCACTCTGTCTCTGGTGAATCCTCTCACCTCCTGTACCTCTGGCCTGTACCCAAGCTCTTGTGTGTATAAATAAATAAACCTTTAAAATATATATTTCTTACATTTCTTATGGGTATAAATTTAGTCATTACTAAGTAAATAAAAATAATGAAGTCATTACTAAATATAATTACAGGATTTTATATATGAATATATATGTATATATAATATTGCCAATTTCAAAAGCAGTTTTATCAATTTACAGTTTCTACAAGCAGGGGATGGGATTCTAATTTTACCATACCTATCTTCATTAACATTTGCCTTTTTCATTTGAAAACACAGATTTGTTTGGGCTGAGATGTGTGGTGGTATCTTCTTTGGCTTTAATTTATTTTGCCTTGATAACTGATAATATTGAACAATTTCCATAGGTTAACTGACCATTTAGAGATCCTCATTTATGAAGTAGCTGTCTAAGACTATCTTCCAAATCCATTTAACTGTTTTTCATATTGAATTTTATAGATCTGTATTTTCTGAGTAGAAGGAATTTGACATTTAAATACATTGAAATACTTTTCCAATTCTGTGGCCTATTTTCTAAATTATCTTAATTAAAATATTTTAGTTTTTATGAATTCCAATTTATATATTTTTTTGTTTTATGATGATAGCTTTTACGTCCCATTTAAGAGATCTCTTCCGACTCTAAGGTTATTCTATAATAATTCATAATTTTGGAAATATAGGTATCCTTCATTTTTCTATGATCTCAACTGAACACTTCTTTTTTTCATTTTGGAATTAGGTGGGAGTTATTTTTCAAATTTAATTTTATATAAGCTATTCTAAAATTTAAATTTTGGTTAGCGTAAGGTACAAATGATTTTATGTGCATTTTCAGTGTTATTTATTAGTAAAAATATACAAAAATTACAATCTACAATGGTTAATAGAGTCACTTTTGTCATAAATCAAGTAATCACGTAGGTGTGGACAATTTCCTGTAGTCTATACTTTTATACTTGTCTCTATGTGCCGATGTTAGATTATTTTTATATGGTTTTAGATGACTCAATCTGGTTTATATATTATAAATTTTATACTATTTTTCTCTCAGATCATTTTGATATTTAAATCTTTCACAACCCCATATAGATTTTAGAAGAAGCTTATCAAATTACATAAAATGCTATTCAGATTTTTATTGAAATTTCACTGCACCATTAGATTAGCTTATGGAGAACTGGAATCCAATCCAAGCATGATATTGTTCTAATCCAAAACATGATATTCCTCTCTAGCTGTTTAGTATACATTAATGTCCTTAAATGTTTTAAGGTTTTTAGTGCAAAAGTTTTATACATGTTTTATTAAATTTATTACTAAGTATTTGACTTTTTAATGCTATTATAGATAGCAATGTTTGAAATTTACTTTATCAGTTGCTCCTAGTATTCCTATTAATAATTAATTTTTAAATGTTGATTTTACATGCAACAAACTTTCCAAGATTTGCTTAATAATTTTGATGTATTACTTGTGAATTATTTTTTAATGTACAATATCATGTCATCTATGAATATCATTTGTAAATCAGTTTCACTCCTTCCTTTCCAAGGCTTACAAGTTTTGTTTTTATGCATCTAATTAAGCAAGTTACATATTTTAATGAAATGTGATATATTAGTGTATATTCTCACCCCATTCTGATATCAGAAAAATATTTAACATCATGATTAAGTGTGATATTGTTTATTATGGCTTTATTATTATCTCCTATTTCACCATAGGAGAATATTCATTTATATTCTTTCCTAAGAAATTTTATGGTGAACATGTATTGAATTATGTCAAATTGTTTTTCTCTAACTATTCAGATAATCGTATGATTTTTCCACAATATTTTCTTGAAGTTGAAGAAATTTTATATATATGTAAAATAAATATAATTTATATGTATCTATGTTATTACAAGATCAAACTTCATTTCTGGACGTTCATGACCCAGTGTGGGTCATGTGATATGTATATCAGGTAGATAGATAGATAGATAGATAGATAGATAGATAGATAGATAGATAGATAGATAGATAGATAGATATCAACAAATACAAAAATATTTTTGGTTCCATATTTATAAGACTTTTATCTAGATATTCCTTTAATTTTCTGATTTTCTATAATTTAAAAAATTTTTTTTATATTCGTATTGTCTTTGGGGCCTATGGAGATAATCCTGTTGCTATTGGTAAATTTTGTGTTCTCTCTACTTTCTTGATCAGATGTGGCACAAGTATATTTTAGATTTTTTTGTAGAGAAATTACTTTTAACTATGTTGTGGTCCTATAGTGTGCCATCGTTTATACTTTTTTCATAAATTTTTGTTCTTGCCTTAATGATTTTTCCTCCTATTTCTTTTGCATTTAGCTATTTGTTACACCTTGGAAATATGACATAATTACTGAAACTAACCCCACATAAAGCAAATCTCAACAAATTTTATAATCTACATTGATCTACTTAAGTGTGGAGGGTGCCTAATAGAATATTGTGGAAGATGATGTGAGCCTTATGTTACCTTTGATGTCAGGACATATATCTGAAGAGATAAGAGCTCTGAATCACAGTGCTATATATCAATGTCAGCTAAATAAAATTTTTAAGTATTAAAATGAAGATTTTAACATACCAATTTTTATTTCATTCATTAAAGGTATTTTGAATTCCTACATGCCTTTTAAAAATCTAAGTCTGTTTTTGACAAGTAATTTGCATAAATTCCAAATATTTAGTTTATTTCTTTTGCCATTCCAGCTTCTCCACCCCGATTTTTAGATTATAAATCTGTCTTCTTTAAAGTTAATTTCTGTCAACTGCTACCCTATTTTTGAAGCAATGTTATTATATACAAGTTTATAATGCTGACATCTTTTTTGTTGACCTCTTAAAATTGTAAACATCTTCTACTAAAATTTTTTGTTTAAAATGTGCTTCAAATATAAAGACAAATTACTGTTTTGCAGGTATAGCTTTCCCATTCATTTTCTTTTAAACATTTCATATCCATATTTTAAGGAGTAGTTTGTGCCTTTAACAAGAACACACAATCTCTGCTGATATAAAATATTGCTTAGGGACCCAGCTATTATTCAAACTTTGTTTTTACATTTAAGTTCTTTGCATAACCCCAAATATACTAGAGTGGTTTTGTTTGTTTATTTTGTTCACTTCCTGTCACAATTTATTCTTGCTATTTACAATGATGTACTGGACATAAACACAGTAGTCCAAGATGGGGGTTAAGAAGTTTGAGGGCTAAATTTAATTGCCACACATTGAAAGTCACAGAAAATGACCTTCCTTGTGTCTGAATTTATTTTCTCTTGTCAATAAAATAAGGGGGCCTTAAGCATATCTCTAAGGTCATTTTCAGAACTACAATTTCATGATTATATGGACCCAGTGGTTGTAATACCAACAATAAATTAATAAAAAAGTTATGTCATAAATTCTTTTCTGATTCTATTGGATTTACTGTGAGGCAACTCATATTCAGCATGAATAACAGCACCTTGCCTTGGGAACTCTGTAAATAACTCATCAAACTGCTACAGAGTTCTCCCCAGTCTACAGAATGTTTTCTGCAGGAATGTTCAATAGTTACTGATATATCCTTGAGTACAGAAATGTTTTTGAAACCCTGATGCTTCTTTCTATTTCACAGTGGGAACAATCAGGATGGACTCTTGAAATTGCTTTTACAGTTTTATGACTTGTTTGGAACTCTTCATTCCACTCTCAAAGAAAAATGGGCATATTCAACTTCACCTAAGCTGAACTCCTGTAAAGCTTTCCACTCAAATGATTGAATGATGTTTAGCAGTACATGCACAAGAAATGAACTTTGGCAAGATATCTGCATTGATTGTCCTTGGAGTGTAGAAAAGGGTTAAGGCAATGAGAAAATAGAAAAGAGTTGGATTACTTGGCCACTGACAATTCCCACAGCATAGAGAACAAGGCTGATGCAGCAAAATGCAGTAGTAGGCAGTATTAAGTAGATGTAAGACTAGGCTAGGGATATTTTATATATTTTATTTAGCTTTGCACAGGACAGTAAAAAAACTGATTTGTGATAAAGTCAATCTGAATAATGGTACATTTCAGGTATTTTTTAAAAGATGTAATATTATATCTCAGGCACATGCACTCACTGGAATAACAAGAAAACAATGATTCATAATCATACAAATAAGAACTATAAAGTCACAGTAAGAGAGAGTTTTGAGAACTGAAACTTAGATAGAATCTGAAGTCAGAGTATAATTCTGATAGAAAGAAATAAAGAGTCAAAAACACAAATGATAAAGGCTCCCTAGGATAAGTATGAAGACACTGAATTAGAAGTCACTAGCAAGGAATTCAGTTCTGCCTAGGTCACTAACTACGTAAACTTAAGAGAGTGACATACTTCTGTGCTCCACGGTATCTTCTTCAGCAAAAGTAAAGGGAGATGAGCTAGTTCAACGATTTCAACCTGTGGTCCATAAACTCCTTAGAAATCTTGGAGCCATCAGTGAAGTGAAATTTTCAGTGTGCTTAGCACTGTAAATTAGTAGAAGGTTTATATGCCTACGGACTACAAAGCATAGGTATCATAATGAATGAAATATACAATCATTTGTTTTTTTCTCTTCTCATAATTATCTTTTTAAAAAATATATATTTATGCCATCATCCTTTATATTTGTACAATGCATGATTTCTCCCTGAAATTCCCACCTCCAATTCACCCAGGCACCACCACCATAGACCTTGTGCTCTTCCCATCACATCCTGATCCTCCACTACAGAATGTCTCTGATTTATATTTGCCTGATGATTTTGATTTTTACTTTATTATATTTACTTCCTCCCCACCCCATCCCCAATCCTTTATTTGGTTCCTCTACATTCCTCCTATAAGTGAAACCTTTAGATAATCTTCTTTTTCTTCTGGCAATGATTTCTTATTAGCTAGGTGAACATTGGAAGATTTTTTTTCTTCCTCCATTTCCTCCTCTGAAAATGGGGATCCCATAATAATACCCTCTTTAAAGACGTGCTATGACTACTGTCAGGACACGGGAAAATTCCCCAACTCCCTGTGTTCTTCTCGGTTTGGTTGAGTAATTAAAAAACATCAGATGGGTTAGCAAAAGAAAATCAGTTTAATAGCATACATGTAGGAGAACACAATGATTCTGCAGGACATTTTCAGTTGGGAATAAAGAGGCTTAAATCCTAATCCAAGGGGTAAAGTGATAGGGCCCAGGGCATCAAAGAGAGAGGAAGAGGACTTGGTGTGACAAAGACATGACTTCTTCGTAAAGAAATACACATGTTCTCTGATAAACTTATATCTGGAAGATAGTCCTGTCAATTACATTCTTCCAGGTCATTAAAGGAAACAGAGATCACTTCTTCACTGTTTATGGGTCCTTACCCATATATGGTCCCTACCATGGGGTTTAGGTAACAGTAGTCCTTTCTTCACTTCAGGGTGGTGCAAATGAATTAAGGAAAACGCAAGTGCTTCTTTTAGTTTCTAGGGTCTTTATAGTTCTTAGCTCAAAATAATCCACAAGCAAAAGCAGGGTAACTTGAGGAGACTGATGATGAGAATCTTGGGATGGTCTGATTTAAGCACCTTCAAAATAAAATAATACAAGGGCCCTCCTTGGTAGCATGGGGGTGAAGTCTCAGTGCTATCACAACTGTGCCCTGAGCTTGACCCCATGCCAGGGAGCAAACTTACATATGGTACAGAGACCTCTCCTGTCTCGCCCTTAGAGTATATTTCAGTAGATCTGTCTGTTCTCCTCCCCACTCTGTCTCTGGTGAATCCTCTCACCTCCATACCTCTGGCCTAGACCCCAGTTCTTTTATGTATAAATAAATAAATCTTAAAAATTGATTAATTAAAGAATTAAGGAAAAATCATGGAAGAGCACTTTACAAATACACATGAAATAAAGGTGAGTCATTGCAATGGTCCTGATCATAGTTACTAGAAATTTTTTTAAAGCATTGATAAATTAATAGAGGCTTCTTACCAGAATGTATTTTTTTCAGTGAGTGGATATTAAAAATACAATTATTATGTCAGCTTGTGGGGTAAATTTTGAAGTTAGAAAGTTCATTGATCTTGTTAAGAGGCTACATACCCATTCCACAGGAATTGAATTCTAATAGACAAGGCATGATGGAAAAGGAGAGCATTTTTTGGAAATTTTAAGCCATTATTTTCATGGAGGTTGAGAATGTCTGTGGATAATCTATGTACCTACCCCCTTTCAGCTCTCAGATTCCTTGAATCTCATTGGTAGTTTTTTAATGGGCAGCAGAATCATTTTATTAACACCAGTGCTTCTGCCCTTTAGAGATCTCAGTGCTATTTTTGTTGGCTTTTTTTTTTTTTTTTTTCCTTTCTCAGGGTATGAAAGCAGCATGGTCTGCCCACTTCAGACACATTTGCCATTTACAAGCCTATAAGTGTTATTTCACCACTTATTCCCCTCTGTGTATTAGAGTGTCAGTTCTCTTCCTATTTAAAATTTAAATATTGCCCCAGATTGCTCCTCCAATATGTCAGATTTTGAAGATGAAAGTCAATGAAAATTCCATTTTTGAGTTTGTGGCAACAGACATTAGAAATAGACTGTGTAAATAGATGACTGTGATTTAACAAAACAAAAGAGCTTGTAGGGCTATGCTGAGTTGTTCATCATTTAAAAGTATTTTTAGGGATCAAGTGGTATCTGCTAAAGAGGCTTAAACATCTTTGAAGTGCAACCTAATCTGCATAGAAAAAGAATGTGCCTTTTAGCAATGACACAGAGCTTTAGACCTGGTACTCTCAGGTCAAGTTTATACAGAGTTTTGGATTAAAAACTCTTCAAATATAAGAACTCAACTCCCAGTTTCTGAATAAGAGCTTTCAAGTTTTGTTCTAGGGTTGATTAAAGTCTAGGAAGTTCTAGGTTCCCAATGGCCTGTCCAAGTTATTGGTCATAAAGTTTTTGTTCTTTTGTTAATGGTTTGTATTGTATGCTTATGTTATTTCATATATCCCAAGTATTATTATTTGTAATTTATTTTATGCATTGATAATCATCTTAGTAATTCTGGCTAGATGTCTTTTATTTTGACTGAAGCTCCTGAACTAGAGATCATGTTGACTCACTGAATAAGCCCAAGACATCATCTGATGACCTTGGGTGTTCATCACAGCACACATATTTGTGACAATTGAAACATAGATCAGACACAGATGGCTGCTTAGATATCCTGATTTATTGTTGGCTCAAAATTATAGAGTTCAAACAAAATAAACTATTAAGTTCATATAAAATGTTTTTATTCTGGGAATGCTGAATAATTCAAGCCAATGTATTTTCCTGAAATTCAATTTCCTTAAGTTTTATTATTGTGTCTATACTGCCACTGAAGAGAAAAACTTTTGTCAGGAATAGGTGTATCATATACAATCTTTTTGGGCTTAATTATACTGTTTCATAAAAGGAAATGTAGGCATAAAATGTATCCTCTATTAGCTCAATTACTTGGGAAAAAGAAGTATTTCTAATTCCCTTGAAAACTTCTAAGAGTGGACGGTAACAGTGTGTATTTATTTTAAAACCACCATAGGTCTTGCTAGTTAGTTTCCTTTTCATATAATAGAAAGAAGTTGAATGAGTCATGTCAAGTGATCCGTGAGATTAATGTAGACTAAGATGTCATATCCTCATGCATGCAGCTGTGAATGGCATATCTACTTTGCCATCTGTAAACTTAATGGACAAAATGTCCCAGTACCTGCTTCAGGGTTTAAAGTAACTCAGTTATCTCTAGCCACATTTCCTGTTGCCTGATACCCAAATTCAATTCGATGGGGAACTTTAGTCTGGCTCTTGGAGTAGGTAGAAAAATCTGCTAACCACATTATGCTCTTTCATAACCACATTGAATTGGACTATTATCTAATACTGAGTAAAAGCAAATACCATTTACTTTGAGAGAGCACTGTGTTTTATATGGATTGATGTTCATTCTCACCACATTTATATTTTAGCTCAGTAGTGAAATTAAACAATGCATAGCAATGTAGCAACTATTATTTCTCTCATGTTAAACAGGATCTAAAAATAAACCATTCTGTAAAGTAAATATGAGCATGTTTCACTTAAACTGTGTAAATTTTTATAGTTACTCTTCTGCTATTCTTTCCGTGTTTTATATAGCAATTTTTCCAGTGATAAATCTTACCTTTCATGTTATCTAACAAAGCAAACTTAATTTTTAATGTCGCTTCTGGTATCATTCTCTTCATTTATTAAAATGGCATGTCTTTACTAAGTTTTTAGTATATCTTAAAGAGTTTTACATTTACAGAATAATTGATTAGATAGGGCAATCTACCAACATATTTGTGTGTGAGAGAGAAATTCTTTTTTTTTTTTAAAGATTTATTTATTTATGCATACAAGCACTGGGGTACAGGCCAGAGGTGTGGGGGGTGAGAGGATTCACCACAGAGAGCAGAGAGCAGAACAGGCAGATCAACGGAAGTACACTGCTGAGGGGAGCAGCGGGCACAGCAGGAGAGGTCTGCTGCACCATGTGGGTCCCCGGCAGCAGGGATCGAACTCATGCTGCAGTGACTGCGGTTTGTTTCATAGTGCGTTGCTTAACCCACTGCGCCACCAGGGAGGCCCAGAAATTCTTTAATTATGAAAATCTTGCATGATTATGATGAACTTACTACATTTAAGGAACAAATACCCATATGTTACTATACATTAAAGTTCATATTTTATATTAAGACTATTTTGGTCATACATTATTATGGGTTTTGACTAATGTACAATTTAATTTATCCACCATTGCAACTACTAGGAACAATAATTCTGGCACTTTAAAATTCTACTGCCTTCAACTATTCATTTCCTGCACCTGAGATCTCCTTCTAGGACTCCTGGAAACTATGATTTTTTTATTATGTTTAAAGTTTTACCTTTTCCAGAATGTTATAGAATTGAAATCACACAATCTTATTTTTTTTAGAGTGACTACTTTCATTTAGTAAATTATATTTAGAATGGTTTCTTTCAATTAATAGTAAGCGATCATCTATGTCTTTTTGTTGTCTTACAGCTCATAACTTTTTATATCTGAATAATATTCTATTCTAAGATACCCCATTGTTTGTTTACCCATTTGCCTATTGAAGACCATCTTGGTTGCCTCCAAGCTTTTACAAATATGAATAAACCTGCTGTAAACATACATGCACAGATCTTTGAGCGTATGTATGTTTGCAACTCATTTGGATAAATGTGGAGGGCAGTTGCTGCATCATATGATAAACCTATGCTTAGCTTTGCAAAAAACCATCAAAGTATCTTTCAAAGTGTTTGTGCCATTTTGCATTCTCATCAACAATAAATAACAGATCTTAAAATTCCATATCTTCACCAGTATTTGTTGTTGTTTGTGTTTTATATTTTGGCTATTCTAAAAGGATGTAGTGGTATCTCTTTGTTGTGTCAATATGAAACTCCTTCATGATACATGAGGTGTCGTACTTTTTCTCATGCTTAGTTGACATTCATCTATATTCTTCAGTGAGAAATCTGTTAAGGTGTTTTACATTCTTTAACTGCATTGTTCATTTTCTTATTGTTGACTTTTCATCTATTTGGGGTAATAGTCCTTGTGTTTTGTCTATATTCCTCTCAATGTTCAGTTTCTCTTTTCAGTCTCATAATGACATTTTTTTCATAAAGAATATTTCAATTTTAATAGAGTCCAAATCATCATTATTTTCTTCCATGGATCCTCTTGGTGTTATATCTAAAATTCTTCACTAAATTTGTTATACCTATCATTTCTCCTTGTTATCTTCCATATGCTTTTGTCTTTCAACTTACATTTAGATCTTTGATACATTTTAAATTAATTTTGTGAAAAATGTAAGGTGTATGTTGAGTACTTTTCTTTATTTGTTTGTTTTTACATATAGATAGCCAATTGTTCCAGCACTGCTTAAGATAAATATCACTGAATTACCTTTGAGGCTTTACCAAAGACAATTTAATTATGTGTGTGTGTGTGTTTATTTCTGATCTTTTTATTTTGTTCCATTGATATATTTGGCTATTCTTTTGCCAAAATCTTATTGTCCTAACTAAAACTATTGTAGCATGGTTATAAGTCTAGAAGTCAGGTAGTGTTGGTCTTCATACTCTGTTTTTCTTCAGCACTATGCTGCATATTCTGGGTCTTTTGTCTTTCTGTATAAATTTTAGAATCATTTTTTTTCCCATATCCATAAAGTAACTTGCTGAGATATTTATTGAGTGTGCATGAATCCATAGACAAAATTGGGAAGAATTAACATCTTAATATTTACAATATGGACACATATTATAGAACTGGAGAATTCTACATACTGGAGAATTTATATTTAAATTATAAGCATCAACTATTTCTCCATTTATTTATGTCTCCTTTGATTCCTTTCACTAGAATTTTGTATTTTTCCTCACATAAATTCTGCACATGTAACTATATTTATACATAGGTATTTCTTTGTATGTGTGCTTATTTAAATGGTTTTTGATTCCTAACATGTTTGTTTTATATATATGTGTGTGTGTATGGATATGTATGTAGGTATGTATGTATAGGTATTGTATCTTGTATCCTGAAACCTTGGTGTAACTACTTGCTAGGTGCTGGAGTTTTGTTTCCTATTGTGTTGATCCTTTGTTAGATTCTATAGTCATGTCATATACAAAGAAAAGTTTCTCTCTTCTTTCCCAATCTGTACATTTTTTATTTCTTTTTTTTCTGGTCTAATTGCTTTGATTAGAACTTTCAGATTAGTGTTGAAGAAAAGTGATGAGAGAAAATACCCCTGTCTTGTTCCTAGTTGTAAATGGAAAGCATCTGTTTTCTCATCATTAAGTGTAATGTAGCTATAGGCTTTTTGAAAATGTTCTTTATCAAGTTGAAGAAGTTCTTCTCTATTTGTAATTTTATGAGAGCTTTCATCATGAACAGATGTTGGGTTATGTCAAATGCTTTTTCTGAATCTATTAATTTTTGACCATATCATTTTTCTTTATCATATGATGATATGATTCTTCTTTAACCTATTGATGTGCTAGATTACATTAACTGATCCTGGAATGTTATAACTAACTTGAATATTTGGAATAAGTTTCACTTGGTTATAGTATATAATTATTTCTATATATTGTTGGATTGATTTTATTTGATAATATTTTGTTGAAGAGTATTACTTCTTTGTGAAAGAAAGAAATTATAGTTTCTCTTTTGTGTAATCTTATCTGATTTTGGTATTAGTGAAAAGTTGGTCTCACAAAATACTAGGAAATATTTCTATTTTCTTTTTTATTCTATTTTCTAAACTATATTGTACAATTCACCTTAAATTTTTTGTAGAATTTACCACTGAAATCATCTATGAATGTTTTGGTGGTGTTGGTGTGGCATGGTAACAGATGTCTGAAGAGGTGTGAACTTAGACTTTAGAATCATAAATAGTATTGTTAAATCAATTAAAAAAAAACTCTGAAACTATCTTTCCTTCCTAAAGTTTGTTAATGATGAATTAACTTTTCATTTAAGAGAAAATGAGAAAGAGCAAGAGAGAAAAGATAAAGATTCTATCCTTATTAACTATACAACCATCTCTTAGCTGGAGATTTACATTTCAAATTCTTTGTTACTTCCACTATAATTCACAGAATAAAAGTAAAACATTGCATGTATTTTTAAGAAATCACAAGAACACTACTGGTCTTACATGAATACATAATTATTAAATATACAGACACTTATACAAATATAAAAAGTTGGACCAATGAGAAAAGATTTAAATCACAATGATTTTCAAATTTATCTCAAAAAAAATTAAGCCATCTATTCCTTCCATTTACAACTCTGAATACTTCCTACAGCTTCATAAAAAGGAATTCTTGGGCCCCTTAGAATTACTAAGGAGAAATTATCTCTTTCTTTCCACTTCTTACTTGTCTTTCCCTATGGGCAGGATAAATTGTTATCAAATTGGCAAATTGACAATAAATTGACATTCTTTTATACATGTTTTTCTGGATATGATTAAGGTACTAACTATTGTCATAACTTAGCAACAACAGACAAAATTATAAACATCTATAAGTAAAAGACGTTTTAAAAAATTATGCAGTTTCCATTTCAACACTTGAATTGAGAGAAGTAAAGCCCAGAGAGGTTCCATCATTTATATGCGATGATGCATAGATAAAATATTTGTATTAGATAAAGAAGTTGCTTCCATGTTTTCCTGTTCTTTTTAAATCCAGTGGCCATTGCCTATGTCTTTGTTCTATAAATACAAACTAGGGAGAACAGATGGAACCCTAGATGAGCTGCCTCGCTAGTCAGTGTGTCCATAACTGCCATTAACATTATGGAAATCATCCATGTACATCAAACAAGAATCACTTCTTCAGATTTTTAAAGACTTCTGTGGGAGTTTGCCTCCTAGAATATCTAATTCTTTTCCCCTCTTGTGGAAATGATTTTTTCCCTGACATTTCAGTGATCACAAGGCAGCTGGTCTCACCTAAAAACGACAACAAAAAGCAAGTGATGATGTTACTGGGGAAAATGCTATTCTGTGTTTGCGAGGTCTGTAGATTGTCATCATTTTTAAAAAGCTCACAAAAGCCAAAGTGACTGATGTCAGTGATTGATTTTTTTTTTGTTTGTTTGGTAGTGATTGCCATCAAAAGATGGCGCTGTACATATTTTAATATGACTACCACTATACTCAAATGATTGCTTTAAAAAAAATGAAATTCTGACATTACTTAGATGAGCTGAAAATACTTCTGTGATCCTCTTGTTATAATAAAATCTACCAGTGTTGAAAAAATAGAAATAATCAATGCAAGGCTTTAAAAATTCAGTCTCACACATTTAGGAAAAGATTCTAGTGCATTCTTAAGGCAACTGCCTGGTGGGCTCTGAGAAATCAATAGGGAATAAGAAATATTCAGTTTAGTAGACAGTGAGAGATGCTCATTACAAATAACACAACATAACAGGGGGCAGGAGAGTGGATTGGAGGAAACACCCTACTGGTCAAAATATCTGAATGAAAATTGAAAAATCAATTAATGAGCCATATATTTTAGATAGTTCATGACTAACCAATGACATAATATGTTGTAAGCAAGACTCAGACAATTGACTAAATCACTGAGTCCAAACCAAGTATTTTAGTAGAAATATTTCAATTATATAATCTAGTGCAGTGGACTCAATTTTGAGTCACAGATTGTGAGGTAGCTCCATTACAGAATTTAAGAATAAGCATCAAGTTAAATTTAAACAAGAGGACTCTTTCACTAGATTAAAACCAATGATGGATAATGGGACAGTAGCAAACAACTTGTACCCCGGAAAATAACAGGTACTAGCCCTGCTCCAAGAATGGCAAAGCCAGATATTGTTTAGGTTCATAGGATGTTTCCTCATTTCTTCCTAAGTACCTTTTGGAATGCAGGTGGCCCTTGTGTTTCCTTATCATCCATACTTTTTGGCATTTATCAGAATCCTAAGACACTGATACAAGACCTATGAAATAATCTGTGTGATTGTGATCAAATTACTGAGGCCCATTCCTGATTTCTCTCTTAGAAATGTCATAGCTCTAAACCTGACACCTTCATCATTATTGTTCTATACTTTTCAAACTCCTAATTTCCCATGAGTCAGATTCAACCTTTCTGTCCTTCCTTTTCTTGCTGATATGTTCACCAAGTAGATTTGAGTTCCTAGCACTTACAAGGAATTATTCTAGACACTGTATATTCTGAAATGATTAAGGACTACGAATTTCTTGTTCAGTATACATTTTACATGAAGAGACAATAAACAAAAATAATAAATAGGGTAGATTTATATAATAATAAGTACTATAAAAATGAAACAGAGTAATTTGTTACTAAGGGAGAACACTTTTATAAGGTGGTTTAAGGATGCCTTATTCTCATTCTCATTCTAATTCTAATTTCCCAGGCTTCAAATAAATCAAACTAATCCCTATCAATAAGTAAGTAAAATAGAAGTTTCTTCCTAGCAGAAATTCATTTGATGATAGAATATATACAATGTAAATTCTCCATACAATTTCAGTTGATGAGAAAGAGTCATCCAAGTAAAGACCAGGAGCATTCTGTTCTGTACTTATTGTACTGAAGAAAATAGCTTTGCTTGTATCTTTTAGCTGCTCTGGGAAGTTGGGATCGCTAATGCAAAGACTCTAAGGCAGGAATCAACAAATTTAAGACACAAAAAGGAGAATTTGTAAATAAAATAAAGGGAAAGAATGTATAATTTGAGAAGAAAAAGTAAGAACCAACAATAGTAATAGACCACAGCATAGAGATTATATTTTATTCTAAAGTCACTGCAAAAATATTAGAAGATTTTTAAAAGATAATATTATTTCGTTACTATTTTTACACAATCCTCCTAACTTCTATATGGGGAGTATATTATAGAATGTGATATTAAGACAAATGTGGCCTCAGGGGTCTTTTAGGAAGCTAGTTACAACATTCTGACTGATGTCAAGCAACTGACAATAATATGATCAGACTTAGTAGTATTAAGATGGAGAAAAATGAATAGATAGAATAATAGATAGAATAGAATGAAAAAGAGAATAGATAGAGTTTAGAGGAATAGGCCACAAAGCTTGCTCATGGAAAGAAGACAACAATGTGGAAAAAAGGAAACATGATTCATTTCTTGAGATGGAAATTCTGAGGACAAAACACATTTTCCTTTCACATTTGGATTATCTATATTCATACTGAGATTTCATTTCTGAAGTTTGGCTCCTATTTTTCTAGTATACGACTAGTTCCTTTTCCCTATAATATAAACTCAAAATTATTTATAGTTGAGACCTCAAACAGTGCTTTCTAACTGTTCAGAGACAGATTCTCAAAAAAAGTTTAATGAAGCTTATTCAGAGTCTCTCACAGCTTGTCCCATTCTAAGGTCGAAAAAGAAGTCCCAGTAATATGTTTGCGCAGCTATAGGTTTTTGTTACATTTTCAAAAATAATATAGTTCTATCAAATTGATTAGGGTTATTTCCTAACTTCTTCAAGCTTCACATTAGTGGGTGACCTTATAATTCTCACGGATATAAGTTGAGTTGGAGATAGATGTAACTTAAATTTAGTGGAATATCGAGGCATATTGTAACTTCCATGAAAGTTCTGGTGTGCAGACATCTTCTATGAATATTGCTACTATCACTCTACCACACCATGAAAATGTGGAATTAGTAAATATATTTCAACATGAAAGAATGTTGCCAACACTTAGAAAAGGATGTTGTGAAAGGAGAAGAAACAGGTAAAAAAAAAAAATACATGAAAACAGAGATCAATCTGTGGAAAATTCTCCCAGGCTTCAGATAGACTAAGCTAATTCCAATCGATCAGTAAGTAAAATAGAAGTTTCTTTCTAGAAGAAATATATTGGATGATAGAATATATACAGTGCAAATCCAACACACAATTGCTTTTTCTTTTGTGTCAAGAATTAAGCACAATAGATCTGAGCAGAATCCCTGTGTTTATGAGGCACAAATCTGTAGCATAAACAAGGGAGAACATCTGTATGGGAAGTCACATGTTTTATATATCCCAATTATTTAAAATTAAAACAAGATTTGATTAATTCAATTAGAGGAAAGATTATCTTCATCTCTCAATAGAAAATCTTACAAAATGATTTTCTGTTCAAAAGGTCTTCAAAGAGTTGGCTGTCAGAAAATGTAAGTAGGTTATAATTTCTAGAATTCCTTTTTTCATTCTAAAAATTTTTATTCTTAAACGATATTAAGTCTCACAAAATCTAGATATGCCCATGCTTCTGTTGAAGACAGATATTGTTGATGAAACTCAACATTATCTCTTGCTCAGAACCACACATATTTGCATTAAACACCTATTTGATGCCACAAAAAGACAATTTTTCAGGTAGACTATTATACTGTCCTTTCATTTCCTTCCTTTTAACATTGACTCAAATAGATAACACCTTGGACTGGTGGTGTAATTCTTGATTAAAGTTTTCCTTAGTTTTTATATTAATTTCACGTGTTCTAATAAATTATCTTTTTTGTGAGCCAAGAAATTAATATGGATATATTAACAATATTTAAAATTTCCTCTCTATTTGCAGTAGAGGGTAATTAAACATCTATCAAGACTTTGTTTAATTAGATTGAGTTTTGTTTCCTTTTTTAGAAAGAGTATTTTCAAACAGTCTTGGTAAACTTTTAAGTTTACCAAAGTTTTATTCCCTACATAATAATTGTCAAGTATACAGACATCTTCAACTTTCAAAATCTACTTGCAGATGTAGGAGAAAGGTCTGAGGAAATGATACACATTTCTATCCTGATGAACTTGTGATGCATAGCTGCTTTTCAAAGATGGTCTTAAAGTGTACAGTAAAATGGAAAAGCTAAACTGGAAGCAATTCTGACTTAAATTATAACAAATAAATTGATAAATTCTAATTTATAAATCCTTATTAACATCAGTGCTGAAAATAACATGATTTATCTTTTGATCCCTCAATAAAGTTCAGGAAAAGTTCCAAGGTCATCATAACAATTGCACCAGAGACTATTTCTACACTATGAATATTTGGGTTGTGTTTTCCATGCAAAAAGAAAGAAAGAAAGAAAATATTATGCAAATTGAAATGTTAGATGGAGAAATTCTTTTTAAAGATTTATTTATTTATGCATACAAGAACTGGGTTACAGACCAGAGATGTAGGGCGTAAGAAGATTCACCAGAAGCAGAATGGGCGCAGTGGGTTAAGCAACGCACTAGAAGCAAACTGCGGCCACTGCAGCACGAGTTCGATCCCTGCTGCTGGCCAGGAAGGGGACCAATATGGCGCAGCGGACACCTCCTGCTGTACCCGCTGCTCCCCTCAGCAGTGTATTTCAGTTGATCTGCCTATTCTGCTCCCCGCTCTTTGTGGTGAATTCTCTCACCCCCCACAACTCTGGCACTGTACCCCAGTGCTTGTATGCATAAATAAATAAATCTTTAAATAAAAAGAGAAGCAGAATGGGGAACAGAACAAGCAGGTTAACTGAAATAAACTGCTGAGGGGAGCAGTGGGTGAGACAGGAGAGGTCTGCTACCCCATGTGGGTCACCTCCCTGGCGGGGTACCAAACTTTTGCTGCAGTGGCTGCTGGTCACTTCATAGTGCAGTGACTTAACCCCTTGCACCACCAGGGAGACTCCGTAGATGGAGAAGGTTAACATTAAAATACTGGGTCTTGTGACCAAGTGCTACTAGTTCCCAAAAAAAAAAAAAAAATCGTCATTAAACTTACTGTGACTGTGTTGTTTGGAAATATTTTAGTCAATAAGGGTAAGTGTGAATATATAATATTGTAAGGCATGCTGAACAATAAAGTAGTGATGAAAAAAATCTCCCAGTATCTGAGGGCAAGAATTATTAAGGAGATGAATTTTGTACTGGATCTTATGAGACATGATGGCTACAGATTTTTCACAGAATGTGGTTTTAAGGATTAAGTGAATTAATACAAATAAATTTTATCCATTTAAAATTATTTTATTTATTATTATCCTGGTAATGATTGTGAAAAGGAAACATTAAAAGGAGATCCTGGGAAATCTTCAAGGATAGGTCAGTTTGGCCTTCCCATAGTTCGATCCAGGTTAGTCATGTTTTCCTGGTGGTGTATTGGTAAATCTTTAACAAATAGCATTTTAAGGAGAAAAAAAAAATACTAATTTGTGGTGTAGCAGATTCTCTTGGAATAAATACAACTCATAAGTATGTCAAGCTGCCAGCTGATGTCACTGAACGTGAACTAAAGAAAGACATGCAGTTGCACATTAATATACAGTATTTTCAGCACACAAATACAACAAACATAAATTAACTTAAGAACATAAATAAGAGGAATGTGCAAAATAATTAGAGATTGATGAAGTTTGACTATTCATTGCTTTCTTTTTATATGATTTATTTTAATCAGGGTTATTCACGTTAATTTTAATAATGGTTGTGCTTAACATTCAGTTCAAAAAAAAAAATAATGATTGGCTGGCTCTTGCAGGCCTGTACAAGTCTGTTTCAACATTACTACTCTAGGTGATATAAGTATTAAACTTCATCCTAAGTACAGCATGGGAAACCATTATGAGGGTTTATGTAGGGGAGAGAATTAATTATATTTTCATTTTTAAAAGCTCTCCACTCATGCACGTGAGTGGAGAACAGGTTAGAAGAAGATGAGAGGGGAAAAGTAGAACCATTTAGAAGATTATTGGTATCTTCTTTCCAGAGGCACTATGATCTCTGATGTAATACAGACTTTGGAGCTTATAAAATCATTTTCTTTTTACTTCAATGAAAGTTCATTTAAACATTTACAAGAAAACCGTAAAAGCACAAAACAAAAATGGAAAAGCAACAACAGCATGAAAACTAAATGTACTTTCAGAGCATAGAGATTATCTCCTACCTCAAAACTAACTGCTAACCACAGATAGGCTCAAATGCTCAGATATTCCTGGAAAAACAGCACTAATCCTTTAAAAAAAAAAATTCTAACTGGGTTAGCCAAATGCATATGTACATCTGGTTCTTTATCTATCCTATTAAAGTAATAGCTTTCCTAAGATCCTTTAGCTACCAAATGGCTTCCGAGGAGTTGCCACATTGTGCAAGGTCTCCCCAAGCCATTATGTTTTTTCTCTTTAACTAGGAAGTTAGATTTATCATGTCAGAACACTTTTATGATTCTTTGCAACTGACATAACACTTCCACCTACTTGATCTCATTTAATCTTAGAATAATCCTTCAAGGTTGAGCAGTAGGTTGTATATTCCTTAAGGATACTTCCCAAGATATGTGAGAGTTTCAAAGTTAAAAATATAAAAAAAAAACATAACATTTCAGCGATAAAATTTAACTAAGTACTAAGTTTTTTAAGTAATAAAGAACAAGTGCCATATATGTTGTCAAAATATACTCTGTCATTATTTAAATGAAATGTCTTCAGACAGGAAGGTGAAGATTTCCCAAGGGGTAAATGGGCACTTGGATAATTTTAGGAAAACATTTTCCAAAACATAAACTTCTACATGTTTCCTAAAACATGATTTACCTGAGAACTTACATGTCAAACAAATCTTTCCAACTTTCTCATTTATAATCATTCTTCTTTCATTTTATAAAATTAAATTTCTAATGTTATCATGATGCATTGTCATAGGTTGAAAAACTGTGAATGTCTAATATTAGGGCAATTTTAAATCTTTCAAGGTGTTGGGGAAGTGAATGATCTAAATTAATGAGCAGTGATTCGTTTTTAAATCCAGGACTTTCTAATTGTCTTTCAACAGAATTGAAGGAGATTCTGATTTAGTTGTTGGCCGATATAATTTTATCATTTTCAGTGGTTTAATTTTTGATGATAAATCACTAGGACACAGAACTTGGAAAGTTTTCAGAGAATTGTGTGCCAATACAATAAAAATTTCACTTGTGCATTTATTTTATATGGACCTTTTTTAATATTTTTGTAAAATCAAAAACAATAGAGTCAATGTTGAACCTTGGTTCAGTCTAGTTGCTAGTGATATTTATCTATATATGTTGCATGTATCTTATTAAGAGATACATTGGCAATAACTTTTTTTACATTCATGCTATGAACTATCTGATTTACTCTGATATTCTTGTTCCTATCTACTGCAAAATAGATTATACAATAAATTATAATAATAACTCAAAATTTTTAAAATAGATATTTATGGGCCCAGGAAATTTACAAGATTAAGTGCATGTATTTTTTTCCATAAAGAAATACAGTAAGGTGATCAATAACAAATTATCAAACATAAAATATATATTATGAAGATAAAATTCTGTGGGGTAAGTGGAATAGAAATATGAGTTTAAAGAAGTAAAATTGAAATAGCTTCCTCTTAGAAGACTGTGCATGTATTCAGGTAATGAACAATTGTGGTTATCAAGTCACTATGATATATGGATTCTATTTAACCGATTAAGAGTGGCATAATTCTTCTATTTAAAGTTACCAATATTTATAGCATACCAGAAATAACATAATTTAAAAATATTTAAACTAATGACAGCAAAGTTAAGATGCCAATTTAAAGTGTGGGAGGGGACATTTTGGGACATTCATGAGAAAAATTATTGAAAACTTCTGATGTTGACTGTGTGATACCAATAAGTGGAACATCTTATATATCTTTTATCTTTATTGCCAACATCAGAAGGTGATTGTTTTGTCTTTCACCCCCCAAAGCCACACATTTTTTTTAAATTGCTTTGAGAGAGAGTTACTGTGTATGCAGGGTCAAGCAGAAAACAATGAACCATGTGACTCTTTGCCTGCTGAACAGTTAACAAGGCTCACACCCAGCTAACTGGCTCATTTCTGCACAACAGCCCCTTGGCACACAGCCTCAATTTCATGCCTCACTAAAATAACAAATCATCACATGTCAAGACCCGGTATGGTCACTTGCACAAGGTTGACACCATGTACATAAAATTTGTAAATACTATGGATCTACTGAAATTTCCCATTTACAGATGAAGAAACTGATATTCTGACAGATTAAATGACATACCCAAATTTAGATTGCTGGTAAATGTAGATCCCAGTCTCAAATGTAAAATACTGAATTTAAATTAAGTATACACAAACAACCAATCTGAAGAAGAAGAAATAAAAAAAATCCCTTTTATAATTGAAACAAAAAAATTAAACACTTGGGAATAAATCTAACAAAAGAGGTGAAGGACCTTTACAAAGAAAATTACAAAACATTGCTAAAAGAAATAAAAGAAGATACAAAGAAATGGAAATTGTCCCTTGCTCATGGATTGGAAGAATTAACATCATCAAAATGGCCATCCTACCAAAAGCAGTCTACAGATTCAATGCTATTTCAATGAAAATTTCAATGTCATTCTTCAAAGAAATAGAAAAAAGAATTGATGAAATTCATATGGAGACACAAAAAACCTCGAGTAGCCAAAGATTTCCTAACTGAAAAAGAGTGGAGCAGAGGGATCACACTTCCAGACGTCAAACTTTACTACAAAGCCACAGTCATAAAAACTGATGGCATTGGAACAAAAACAGACACATAGACCAATGGAATAGAATAGAAAGCCCAGAAACAAACCCACAAGCTTATGAACAATTAATCTTTGACAAAGGAGCAAAGAA
>JAGFMF010011690.1:278171-377128 GCA_019455555.1 Galemys pyrenaicus | reverse complement strand
CCCGCTCTGTCTGTGGTGAATCCTCTCACCCGCCCCCCACACCTCTGGCCTGTACCCCAGTGCTTGTATGCATAAATAAATAAATCTTTTAAAAAAAAATAAAATACAAAGAAAAATAGGTCATGTTGAGGAGAGATGTGGAAGACTTGAAATGGATCCAGAATTGACATTTAAAGATGACTAGAGCAATACCTAAAAAAATATGATAAATGGGATTTTCAATAGATTATAATGACAAACTCAGTGAAATTGAGGTCATAGGTATACTAATTATCAACATGAAGCACAGATAGAAAAATAAGATTAATAAAATCAGCAAAGTGACTTGTGATATAGTATTAAATGTTTGAACATAATTAAATGCCTAGATTGGTGAGAGAAGGACAAAGAGCATAAACATAAAGGAAAACACAATAATGTTCATCAACCATCAAGTGCTAAAACAGTGAAAAAGGTTAAAAAAATTTAATAAAACAATAATACACAAAACATACTGAAAAAAAAATAACATTAAAGCAGGTTTCTCATTAGATGTTACAAAAGCCAACAGATGATATGTCTTTAAACTGTTGAATAAGAAGAGGTCAACCTAGAAGTGCATACCTAGCAATGATATATCTCCAAAATAAAGAAAAAAATAAAGATTGCTTCAGTAATCAAAAGTTGGGAATGTTATCATCAGCAGAATGATAATAAATTAAATAGTAAAAAAAAGTTCCTTAGACAAAATGAAAATTATACGTGATGGAAATTTAAATCTACACAAAGGAATGTAGAGCATAAGAAACTATCTTTAATGACTACACTTTATATATTTAATTTTAAAATGGATAATCGTTTAAATAAAAACTGTGTTATAGGATTTACAAGCTATATAGAAGTAAAATGTGTGGAAAAAATAGCAAAATTGACTGGAAGAAGGAACTGGAACTATAACAGTATACAGATACAGGTAACATAGCAACAATTATACTACAAATAAATGGTCTAGTTATCCCAAATTAAAAACAGACAGTGTCAGTTTGGATAAATTCGCAAGACCCAAGTTTCTTGTAAACTACTTAGAACATTCACTTATGTATAAAGACCAATATATTTTAAAGTAAAAACTTGGAAATAGAATCTTATGAAAACACCACTCAAAAGAAACTGAGGTGGCTATATTAATGTCATATTAAATAGACTTTAGGACAAAGAATATTATTAACTAGGAAAAAAAAGAGAAACATTTTATAATGATAAAATGTTCAAATTACAGAACTGAAAGAACTAAATAAATCAAAAATGAGATTTCAAAACTCCTCAAAAAATGCAATTTCAAATTGCTGAGACTTTAAAGGACTAAAATCATGCAGAGTATCTTGTCTGACCACATGAAATTAGAATAAATTCTTTTGAAAATTACAAAATATTTGGAAATTAAACCACACATTTATTTAAAAAAAATCCATGAGTTGAAGAATAAACCACAGAGTAATTCCAAAATATTTTGGAATGAATGAAAATTAAAACTTATTATGTCAAATTGAAAGCAATGCTTAGAGAGAAATTTATTACATTTTATTACATCTCATAAAGTTATTAAAATTAATTATGTTTGTTAGGAAAGAATTGCTCAAACTGAAGATCTAAGTCCCTAAAGAAAACTAATGAAACTAGAAAAATAAGAACATATTAAATCCAAAGACAAGAGAAGGAAAATTATAAAGATAATAACAGTAAAGTAAAAAGTAATATTACAGATTCTACAGACACTAAAAGGATTCCAGGAACACATTACTTATGCACAGTAATGGCAGAGCTAAAATGACAACTAGGTTAAATGAACAAGTTCCTTGAAAGGGCATAAACTATCCAAATTTACTCAGAAAGAAGTAAATAACTCTGTATTATTTAAAGTAACTGAATCTCTATTAAATCCTTCCAACAAAGAAAATCCCAGGCCCAGATAGGTTCACTGCCAACTTCTATTTGGCATTAAAGAAAACACAATAACTACAATTTCAGAAAATTGAAGAGAAAAGAATACTTTCCAATCCATTCTATCAGAATAGCATTATCCTGATTCTTTAAAAAAAAATTTATTAGATTTAATTGTATTTGACATCATTTGTAGTCCCCAGGGGGTTCCCACCACCATTTCACCCGTGCGCCATCACCTCAGACCATTGTGCTCTTTCTGCCCTCATCCCATCTTTGCCTTCCCCTCCCTCTGCCCACCCCTGTGATCCCTTGGGTTTATCTTTGATCTTTTGATCTTGTTGAGTTTTTATTTGTTTGTTTGTTTGTTTGGGGTTGTGATTGCCCCTTTCCTTGAGCTTTCTCTTGTTTTTTTTTGTTTTGTTTTGTTTTTTTGTTTTCTTTTTTGTTGTGGTTGCTGTTCTTTCACCTTCTTCTTAAAAGAGAGACATCCGATATTTGATATTTTTCTCTTGCCTTCTGGCTTGTTTCACTGAGTATAATTCCTCCTGATTCTTAAATCAGAAAAAGAAAAGAAATCCCTCAAAATTATTAATTCTCACCAAATTGATCTACAGATTTTAATGCAATCCCATTCAAAATCCTTCAAATGTTTAACATATAACATTTACACAAAAGAAATGAAAAGTCCTGCTCAAATGTTCATTGAAACTTTATGTGCCTTGACTTCTAAGTAGAAACAAGTGAAATATCCATCAACTGGTGAATAAACACACAGTGGTATATCCATAGTATTCCACAACATAAAACCATGGATGACTTTCAAAGGGTTTTTGTTGTTTGTTTGTTTTTTAAGTGTAAGAAATAAAGCATAGAAGACTAAAACTATTTTCCCACTTATATGAACTTTTAGGAAAAGGCTACATTTAGAACTAAAAACAGATCAGTAGTTCTAGAGACAAGGTTTTTAGAGAGTGGACTGGATGGACTGTTCATAGGCCTGATAAAAATGTTCTATATCAAAATCATGGTTGTATAATTATATTTTTTAAAATAAAAAATATTTTTTAAAATTTACATTTTTTTAAAATGTAAAATACTACATTTTAAAATTGTATATATCAACAAAGATACTGATATTATCAACATAAGATTATTCTCAAACATTTTTGTATGTTAGGTTAAATAAGGTTCCTCTTAATGAAAAAGCAATAATTAATAAGAACTTTATAAATCTATAACAACATGTGTTTGGTTAATGTCTCATAGACGAGGAAATGAATAACCCTCTTGATTTGGGTAACATGTCTAAATGAGTAGGTGGTTTCCACATTTAATTTCCAACAAAATTAAAGGAAGTCATAAATTAATTTTCTATTTATAGATCTGTAGATGTAATTTTAATGGTTGAGCCCTTTGTGCTTCCTTAACATATCATTCATAAAAGTACAAATAATTTGAATAGCATTGCATAATAAAATTCCTTTCCATACCATCTACTTATTGGTCTACTTATTGAAATGCCAGGTTTTTAAGTATTACATTTATAAAAATCCAATACAGGAACAGAATTAATACCCAAAGCAGTCTTATTCCATTGACCATTCATTAGTAATAGCAAGTAATATTTAACTATAATATACAATATATATCATTTATTGAAATATACAACTCCAATAATTATTTTAATATTAATTTTTCACCAAGATTTTTACCACGTGTACTTTATCAGATAAATTGTATACAATGATCTTGTGTAGATCAATTGAGAAATAACAATTTTAGTACAGATGCCCTATGTTTAGAGGCAAGGTGAAATATTTCTACATCATATTTATATTCACTTTGTAAAATTTATAGAATATGTATTAGAATAAAATTATATAGGGCAAGTGGAGTAGAAATATAAGTTCAGAGAAGGAAAAAATATATAAAAATTTCTGTTCCTGGAAGATTTCCTTCTGTTTTTAAAAAGATATTGTTACTATGGCATTTAGATTCCATTTATCCTATTCTATGTAGTCTATTGAATGCAATTTGAAAAGGTATGTAACATTTTGTTTTCAAATGTCAACTATTCCCAAATACTGGACATTATATTTCTTGCTTCCAACTGGTTACTATAAAACATTTAAGTTAATTTTAAAAATATATGACTGGGTAGTTTTCCATAATTCTTTTAAAGGTAATTTGAGCAAAAAAATCTTTAATGATGATGGTGTGAATTACATAACATATATATATATCATGCTTAATATATGTTCATTCCAACAATATGTTAAAAATTAGAAAATATCTACCTACCTATTTTTGTATGATACTATAACAAAGTTGTAGAAATCTTTTATTTCCATAATTAGATAATATTCTTGAAATACATAAATTTTAAACAATTCCTATTGGTTTGCTAATTCATTTTTCTGATTATAATAGAAATACATAGTTATAAAAGAAAATGTGAAAGTATTAAAAAGACAAATTAGCAAAAATAACCCCAACACAATGATCAATAAGTTGTCACATTTTAGGGCTACCCCTCCGTGTGTGTGTGTGTGTGTGTGTGCGTTTACAAGCATACCTATATGACTGTAATTTATATGGACACTTGTTTTCTGTTTCTTCCCTTACCATAATAATGTTTTTATACACTTAAGTATCCCAACAAAAATTAAAACTTAATTCAAGTTCACTATTTTATAGCTATAAAGAAATTATAGGGCCTCCCTGGTGGCACAGTGGGTTAAGCAATGCACTATGAAGCAAACCGCAGCCACTGCAGCACGAGTTCGATCCCTGCTGCCGGCCAGGGAGGGGACCCACATGGTGCAGCAGACCTCTCCTGCCTCAACTGCTGCTCCCCTCAGCAGTGGGTTTCAGTCCATCTGCCTGTTCTGCTTCCCACTCTGTCTCTGGTGAATCGTCTCACCCCCATCTCCCAGCTCTGACCTGTACCCCAGTTCTTGTATGCATAAATAAATAAATCTTTAAAAAAATTATGACTTCAATGTCATTATTTCACATTAGCATGAGGTACAATAAAAAAGAAATGGCCAATGAAATAAAGTTTATGTTTAAAATAACACAATTCCCATTATTAATTTGGACCACATCTTTTACTGAAACATTTCTTTAAGGATGACTTATTTTTAGATTTCATAATCAAACAATATCTTTGACTTCTGTGCAGATGACTAATTAAAAATTTACTTATTTACTACCTGTTATGTTTTCAAAAATATGTGTTGATTTTTTTCTTTGTACTTATGTATTTGTCTGATGATTTTTTTTCCTGTAGTCTTTACCACAAAGATAAGTCAGTTTAACACAAATTGTTTAAGAACATTTTTTAAAAATGAGATTCTTGAGTTATAACTACTATCCTTAAACTATTTTGACTTTTCAGAATAGTTTCTCAAAAATAGTACTTAATCTCCGGTAGAAAAGGAAAAGAACCTGGTCTGGTTGAGCTGTGTTTAGTATTGTGGTAGTGGTAGTTGTCTCTCTATTTTCTGTAAAATTTGGCTTTTATTCCAACTTTATTGGAACAAAAATAATTGATAGTCACTATATTCATTTAAGGTATGCAAAATGATGGTTTGGTTTATATAAATTGTGAAATGAATGATTACATAATACAGTCAGTTAATAGCCATCATGCCATGTAGATTCAATGACAAGAAAGAAAAAAAGGATACCCCCCTCCAATTTTTTCTCCTTGGTGAGCTTCCGATATATTTTAGAGCAGCGTTAGTTATAGTGTAGAAATTTATCTTTAATTTAATTATGCAAAAAGTGTCTAAATGAATTAAATATCTATTTTTCATTTTATCTCTCTGTGTGTATGTCTGTATACAAATATATATGCATACACATATATACAGTATATATATATATAAAATACACCAACCACTAACTATAGTTGTCAAAATTACTTTTTTTTACACTTTTCTTTTTGGCAGCTGTCTTATATGGCTTACACATGAAGAATATATAGAATGTTTGCACATTATATCTTTTCTGTTTCTTTAAAATTCTATTAATATCATTATTCCATCCCATAGTGTCAGAGAATATGCAAGTTATAATTTCCACATCATTTATTTTGTTATACTTTGTAACTTTTTTTATGCAGAAATTTTTCTGTTACCAAAATTTTGGTGCCAGTATTTCTTAATTCACCCATTTGCCTTTTACCTTCATTGTTATTTTCATTCTCAGTTTATATGCTCTGCAACTTCTTCTGCTCTTATCTCCTTAATCTGATTTCTTCCCTAATTGTCTCACCCCTTTCTATTTATTACCTTTGCTCATTCTAGTGTGAAATCTCAGAAAACTTTCTTCTGATTCTTTTTTTAAAGATTTATTTATTTATGTGTACAAGAACTGGGGTACAAGCCAGGGGTGTGAGGGACCTTGCGGGGGCGGTGAAAGGTTTCTCCAGAGACAGAGTGGGGAACAGAACTGGCAGATAGACTGATGCACACTGCTGAGGGGAGCAGCAGGCTAGACGGAGAGGTCTGCTGCACCATGTGTGTCATCTCCCTGGCTAGGGATTGAATTCGTGCTGCAGTGGATAGCTTCTCATTACATTTGCATTATTATTACATAAATTTTATCTTTGTTTCTTTCTATTCATCATTTACTCATTTTTTTTTTACTCATCTATTTTAAAGTCAATGCAAAAATGATAAATGATGTTTGCCAACAAACAGGTGCAACAGCACTTCCTGGGTTCTAGTTCTGTTCCGTGACCTTAGCAAGTCTCCATTCAGAAACATAGTAAGGGGAAATGATAATCAGAGGTTCAAGGTCATGTCTCATCTATAATCACTTTTTACAGCTGAAGAAGTGTCTTCCTCAACTGCACTGCACTGTTTTCTGGATTGTCTGGAAATTAGAAGATATATTTTTTAAACCACAAATAAATAGATGTCACTATTGTCTCATTACCACCCCATATACAATATTCTGCTAGCATTTGATAGGATTACATATGCCATCAACAGTTTTCCCTCTCTCTTCCTCCCTCCCTCTCTCCTTCCTCTCCTCCCTCCCCCTCTCCTTCCTGCTCTCTCCCTCACACACACACACACACACACACACACACACACTTTGGCCATGTTTTCTTAACCCTGTGATACTCAAAAAGTGGCACTTGCACAATAGAAGGATGGTTAACAAGGTTATTTTCTGATATAGAAACCTGTTTAAATAATATTATCCAATAGAGAAATCATAATTCTCAGTCCAGGAAATATGAAATCAAACATTTTGACATTTGTTATTTCTAAAGTATCTTTTGTTAGTTTCCATGCTCCCTAATCCTGGAGTAAATCTGAAGCAATGGGGGAACGGGGAAGTGATCCGGCTGGTGTATTTTCCTATGCACTAATGAAAAAGCAGGACACAGAGAGAAAAAATAACAGGACTTATCTGCACAAGGAATGAGAAAAGGGAGAGCTGAGAGACAGCAGAGAATGGTAGTGTCTGCTTGGAGCATATACTACCCCAGTTAATGTCTGTGGTAGAGAGACCAGAGTGCAAATGGGAGCCTGTTACGGTAAAATGGTGGCCGGTGCCCTAAGCCAAGCAAGCAGATTTCAGGGCAGCCAGACTGGCACCACACCATGGGTTGGCAAGCCCTGGCAACGCTTCAAAGAGGAGCACTGAGCTCCACACATAAGGAAGAGAAGTGGGAGAGGGTATCTGCTGCTCCTGCTTTGAAGTAATCATGGTGACTGAGCTGGAGCTCAGCAGCCCCTCAGGGCATCAGAAGGTATGGCACAGGACCATGAAGCTAGAGTCCAGGACGAAGGAGCACTACCAGGCCTAGTGGCTGCAAGACAAAGCAGACAACACTGACACTGCAACAGACAGCAGGGACAACCAGATGTGGAGGCACCACCAGGCGGACTATACTGGGTGTCAGGCACAGGGTGCCACCTGAGGGGCCCAGGATCACCTTGTCCTTGCCTCCAGGAGCTCAGGCCTCCTGCCTTTGGGAGGACGGGAGGGGAACAGGAAGATTCAGAAGGCCCCACAGACCTTGGCCCAAAACCAATGCTGTGTACTCTTCCCTGCTTGAGAGGCACTGGACACAAACCGGGCTGAGACCCCTGCCATGCCCAGCAGCCCCTGAGGGATGTGCCCAAGGCTGCAGTGGAAGTTGTCCCTCTGACAATAGCAAATTTCTTCATACAAACCTATGGGTCCCATTAGAGTGATTTCCTTTACATGGCCTCACGAGAGGAAAGGTAAAAATACTTGGAGAGTCAGTTCACATTGCCATGCTGCTTTCAAAAGGTCTCTCCTGGGTTTTAAAGGAATCAGGGGAAAAAAAGTGCTTTCTTGCAAAGCTACTACACTTAAAGAGGCAATTTCAAATATCTTTTTTTCATTTTCCCCTTGAGAGAGTGAGGATTCATCATTTTGCATGAAATGTTGCTAGAGCAAACAGATATGAAGGCAGTTACCAATTCAGGTAAAATCCTATTTCTACATTGGTTTCCTACAGCTTAGACAAATTTCACAAAAATTTCACACACAAAAAAAATTTCAGGGCCCTTGAGAACTTCCACTTTAGTGAGAAAAGCATAATGTTGAAAGATTTTAAGAAATGGGACAATAGTTGCAGAAATGTCATAGCTACTTTGGATGTGAGAAAATTAAAAACAAACATACGTGGCTTAGAATCTAAAGGTGGAAAAGGAGGCCGATTTCATATTCACTCGTTAATCTCATAATGATTCTGTTTGCTGGTTTCTCACAGTCCCAAGTTTTGGTTGTTCCATTTATCTGGTTGTCAGTAAATCAAAACTAAGGTGTTAATTGGTAAGTAATTGACTCGAGAATAAATTTGCAACAAAAGGCACTAAAGCTATTTTTAATTTATCTCACGTGAAACCAGCTTGCTTTCAGCACCTTTGTTCAGGTCACACAACACATACTATGTTATTTGGAATTTGAAGGGTTTTTAATTATTGAAGTACAAATTTCACTAACTATATATTCAAAAATCCAGAGGAATCTATTTTAACTTCTAGATCACATTATTAGGAATGTTGTTTTTGCTCACACTTTGAGTGAGCAGCTTCAAAGATTAAATTGAATCTTCCTTGAAATAAACAAAAAGATTCTTGAATGGAGACAAAATTATTATTCCCTTAATGATAAAACCTATAGTCCCAGAAAATGTTTGAATTCCTGAGTTAATACAGTTTGGACCATAAAATGGCAGATTAGAAATGTAAGTCTGTTGAATTGAGCTAATTTCTTTTATTTCCTGCATAATATTTTTACAGATTAACTGCCACAACTCCCAATTAAGCATCTTGTCAAACATCAACATTAATTAAAATAAACTAAATAATGTTTTTTGTCTACTCTGTTCTTAAAGTCAAATTCAGGTAGCAGTAATGCACTAAATTTCTCTCTTTAGAAAAGAAACCTAAATTGATTGAAGCCCTTATTTATTCCTTTTTATGGACTTTGGCTTGATATGCATATCTAAAACTTTGCTTCCTTTAAGGAAAAGGCAGTGTGTCTTTGTGTTGTCAGCATCTGCTGTTTGGGCTATTTCAAACATAGGAAGTAATTTTGTTCCCAGTATACTGCAGTTTGTCCTCTTGTCTGAAAAAGAAAGTAAGAAATTCTTTAATGTGATAACTCTTCAGATGAGGGATCCCACTGCTAGACTCAGTGGTAGTGCTTTTGTATATCCAAACTGATGGAACAGAGGTCTTTGTGTTATATGATTGTTCTACCAAATTTTCCTCTAATTCTGGGCCATACTGAATTACTTTATGTTTGATATTAATGAGAGACAACCTGTGACTTCCTTTAAAACACGAAGAACAAGCCTTTATATTCAGATAGGATATAAAGAAAAAAGCACTCTGCTATAACTCAAAAACATCTGATTTATAAATTGTGACTTCATATGGAGTCTAATGTGGTAATTTGAAATATGAAGGCATTTTACATTTGATGAACTAGAATGTTTGGCGCTAGTCCATGGACGCAAAGAAAAATAGCTGTGGTCTTATCACCATCTTACCTTCCATTTCAGAATTCCTCTGGTTCTCATACATTGCACTACTTAAGCCCCTCACAAGTTCTCCATTATTATGAAATAAAATACAAAGCACTTAGTACCATATACCTAGTTCAAACTCACCAGCACCACAGCTTTCTGTCCTATCATTGACTGACTTGCACATGTTAGTCACTCTTGCAGGTTATTTCTGTCCTGAATATCTGTGTTCCTGTCTACTCTTCCTCCTTCAAGAAGAAAGGGCAGACTATCAAGCTGTAAGCACTTGTAGACATTTCATGATCTGTAAACAATGCAATGGCCCTGCCTTCCTTTGAAAGAATTAAGTAGAAACTAAGGCCCTGCAACCCCTAGTCCCTGTTATACACTAACCTCATTTCAGTTCACGTTGCTCTTTTAATGAAATCTAAAAAGTTGTATTTCACTGATCCTGGGAAGTGACCCTACTTGCCTCCTCAAATTTTTCTTCTATTTAGGGCAAACACAGATTCAGCCTTTCAGTCTTAGTCTCTCTCTCTCTCTCTCTCTCTCTTCCTTGGAATGCAGAAAGAAGGTTCTGAAAATACAGCAGCCATTTTACAGCCAAAAGGTGACCATTCTGAGTCAATTGACCTATGTTTGAGGGTGGCTGAGAGGAAAGAGAAAGATGTTGGGTCTCAAATGTCATCACTGAACTGCCATCAGTCATGGTTCCTCAACATTAGAATTTTTGTTTATAGAGATAAATCAACTGTTTGGCAGTTTCCGCTTAATTTATTTCTAAAGGATTAAACAGGTATGAAGGGTGATATAAAGGATTAAACAGAAATTTGGGTATTTTATCTTATTAAATTGTCAACAACTGTCCACTGAATTTTATATAGATCACCAATTTGCTTGCTCCATTATTATATATTCATCTCCTCACTGTCTAACTTGCTTCATTCACACTTCACCTCATTGTCAGTATTCAATCCCCACCTATACGTTTGTCTTTCATCTAATTCTAACTTTTATTCTCCTTCCTTTGTATTCTGCCAGTAACAGAAAGGAATTTGGGGGGGCCTGTCATTAGCGTCTCACCTCATGCTTCTATCTCAGGTAAGAATCTCTGGGTCTGCTTCCTTCCTCTGACATATGTGTCCCCGCATCATTTCACCTCATTTGATATCCTCTGGCCAGAGAATGGAAAAAGACAGAATTTGGGGTAAAAAGCAATTTCCAATCATGGCTGACAATGGCCACCAACCCAATAGATATTGAATACCCAAAATAAGTTTTATTCAGAATAGATTGATTTATCCTCCTTTTCAAATTCATGAAATCCTATGTTAGAGGTCAGTTGTCCTCTAGCTTGTGGGAGAATAATAATTCTTTACACTTTGCTGCATGATGTTTTCTTCATTTTAAGATAAGGTGCTATTTCAAGAGCTGGTTCTGTGACAAAAGTGATCTTTTGCCAATTTCAAAGATAAACTGCCCCAGCAGTTAAAAGAATTTTCTAAGTTTTCATCAAACGCTAGAACCCCAGCTTGACCCTTTCAATAGGAATAGCTCCAATGATTGAATTAACACATCTGGAACAAAATGCAAAGGGACAGCACATCAGAAAATATTTTTGAAAACTAACAGCCGTGCAAAACTATAGAAAATGCCTTCTAAGTTGTGATAGGCTGCAGACTGCTTTGAAGTGTAGCCACTGACGCAGCCCTCCACTTAGTTGCCTGCGTCACCCACACACTTCTCTAAAGGGGTTACTTCCTTTTTTTTGAAGGAGCTACTTCTTCCCAAACACACACGTAATCATAGGGAATAATAGCGAGCTTCCATCGTATCACAAACATGCATTTTGAGAAAAGGACAGTTCCTTTGGAAAAATCAGATAATATGATACTGCTCTCTAGTCAAGATGACAGGATTAAAGATGGCCACCCATTTCATGCCAGGTTCTTCCTTGGGAATGTGGAACTATAACTAAGAGTTTTCAATTTCTGTGCATTCTTTAATTGAAATTTTAAAAGTTGTTGTAGCCAAGACCTGTAATATTGGGGTGAAAAATAAAAAAATAAAATCATTTTTCAGAGAAAGATATCAAACAATATTAGATGTTAAGAAAGAACCCTAAATGTGAAATGGAGAGAAATTGCTTCCCGATCTTCCAGCAGTGTCACTACTTTTCTGAGTCCTGATAATTCATAGCCTTTAAGTACTTGAAGTGTCCTTATACCTTCATAATAAAATTCACTCATTTGCCAAATTTAGTTCCATTTGGATAGTTTCATAGATAGAATAAATTTCTGTTTTCTGCAGCAAATATCCTTTTAGCTAGGTTTATGGAAAAAGTATTTCATTTTAATAAAACAGAACTCTTTCATTCATTTATTGAAGAAACTGTTTTCCACAAACTCTGGTGCTGTGTTTTTAGGTAGGGACAGCTGAGCCACAGCTGGGTTGTGCAATCAAAGGACACCTGGGGACATAATGCAAGCATCTCAATGGACAGGAGCAAGTGGAGACTTGTGAAGGCCATAAAAGGGGCAGAATCAACACCCTGTCGACAGAAATAACTTCCTGCAATGAACCTTAAAGTGTCACTAAGGGGTGGAACTTGAATATGTGACAAATGGGCATCATTAAGAGGAAAAGAACTCTTAGTAGTGGTAGTATGAACATAACTATGAAGATAGAAGAAAGAGGGCATACAAACAACACTTCAGTTGACTAAAAGCTTTGCAAATAGATATAAAGATTAAGATTAGAAAGGAAGATTTGGATCATTTGATGGATATTTTAAAGATGGAAATTTAAAGTTCTTGTAATAAATTTAGAAGTGTCAGGCCTCCCTGCAGTGTAGAGGTTGTCTAAGGTCTATCAAGCTATCACCACTACAGCTTGAGTTCAATCCCTGTCCAGAGAGCTAATCCAAATATGGTGCGGCAGACCTTTCTTGTCTTACCTGCTGCTCCCCTCAGCAGTGTATTTCAGTAGATCCACTTGTTCTTCTCCCTATTCTGTCTCTCATGAATCCTCTCACCCCCACATTTCTGGCCTACACCCCAATTCTTCTACATATAAATAAATCTTTTAAAAATTATTAGCATTTTCATGTTAACCATAAAAATTAATAAAGATTTTTGACCCAGGAAGTAATATCCGGAATGGTTAAAAATGAGTTAAGTGGTAGTTCAAATGAGGTACTTACAAGAAAATGGAGGATGCCAGTAAGAAAGCTAATTCAATGGTCCATTATGTGATAGTAAGCACTAAAAAGGACAAATATTCCTCAGGAGTATTTTGAGGATTTAAGTATCATTAAGGAAAGACAACTGACATTCAGGGTGTCAGTCAAGGTATGCGGCAGAAGTGATTCAGGAAGATCAGATGGTTTGTTCCCAACGGGGTATCAGTGAACCCACTATGGAGGAGCAAGGAGCCTTGCTGATAAGAGGGGTCTGTAAGAGTGATCTGGTTAGGGAATTAATGCGAACCTGGTAGGAAGGTAACAGAGGAAGAGCTTTACATCTAATAAAGCAATCATAAATTAAAGAGATTAAGAAAACAGAAGAGGGCCTCCCTGGTGGCGCAGTGGGTTAAACAACGTACTATGAAGCCACTGCAGCACGAGTTCATGCCTGCTGCCAGCCAGGGGGGGACCCACATGGTGCGGCAAACCTCTCCTGCTGTGCCCGCTGCTTCCCTCAGCAGTGTACTTTCGTTGATTTGCCTGTTCTGCTCCCGGCTCTCTGCTCTCTGTGGTGAATCCTCTCACCCCCCACACCTCTGGCCTGTACCCCAGTGCTTGTATGCATAAATAAATAAATCTTTAAAAAAAAGAAAACAGAAGATAAAATTTAGACTTAAAGGCACAGGATGTAAATCCATGTTCAATTAATATTTATTGATCACCTATAGGGTTCCAGGTATATTCATAAATGGGATCACATATGAATGTTATCTACATATTACAGACCTACAGAGGTTGAGAAACTTTCCTAAAAAAAAATCTATTTTAGGCGGTACAAGTGAGATTTGAATGAATTTTCTGGTGTTCTGATTCTTTGATTCTTATCCTGAGCATTATATCACTTTATCTTTCATCAAAATGTGGAAGAGGTAAAGAGGCATAAATGTGGAGCCAGACTAATGTTAATGGGAATGTTGGCTTCACTGAATATCCAGTCCTCTTAGACCTGCTTCTTCAATACGGAACCCAGATCAAAGTAATTTCCAGTAAGGCCATTGCCACTAATAAATATTTCATTACAAGAAACTACTAAATAAATGCCAGAGGTAAAAAATATATTTTGATATTGTGGAAAAAAATCAATAAAATGTAACTACCAGATTGTTTTTTTTTTTTTCCTGGTTTCATAGCTTGTTAATTTTGTGACTATTCATTTTGAGTAACTACATTCAAAATATGAAAGCAAAAGGCTAGTGGCCATTTATTCAAATATTATAAATGCTAAATTCTAGAAGTGTGTGACATCTACATGAATATAAAACAAATTTATTGTAATTAATGTTATTACCATAAATAAGAAATAAATTCACAACATCCAATATGTAAATACTAGGCAAAACATGTAATTTGTCTTTTTAAAATTAATTTAACATCCATATTAATATGATTTATGTTACTGTAACATACACTATGCCTCTGGAATCAGAGTGGGAATGATTAGTTCTTTATTTGACCTTAGTACCAAATAATGTGCTAACAAGATCATAAATATCAACTAAAATTAATTTATATTTCTGATATTCTTAAAATAGCTTCTTGAATTTGAACTTTGAATAGTAATATAATGAATGAAGATAAGCATAAGTGTCATGCCGTATTAAAATGTCAAAACATCAGACACCTATGGTCTTAGTTCAAGAACAGATCATAGATCACAGAATGTTAGAGGGAAGAGGAACCTTGGAGGTCATTCAATTCAATCACCTCATTTTGTAAATGAGGGAAGGGACAGTCAGAAACGCTGGGGATTTCTCCAGGGTTCAGTGCACATTCACAAAGTGGCAGTGCTAAGAAAACAGTTCAGACCTCCTGACTTTAGTTCAGAGTTCTTTTTCCTACATTATGTTGCTTGAATAATCATGTTTCATCTTCTTAATATGCTAACTTATTTTTGCATTAACAAATGAAAAATGTATGGACGTTTATTTCTTGCTTTTTACATAAGAAGGGAGCATTTCCATTTGCCATAGCACAACAATATTTACCATAATATGAGCTCAGTTGACAGGTTTGCTTTTCATACATCCTACAGCAAATAGGTTTTCTAAATGTAAGTTTATATTGTTGCAATGATGATTGCTTTAAATGATCTGTATTTTTGAAAAGATTCATTTATTTATGCATATAAGAGCTGGGGTATACGTCAGAGATGTGGCAGGTGAGAGGATTCACCAGAGAGAGTGGGGAGCACAACAGGTGGATCTACTGAAATACAGTGTTGAGGGGAGGAGCAGGCTAGATGGGAGAGGTCTGCTGCACCATGTGGGTCACCTTCCTGCTTGGGGATAGAACTTGTGCTGCAGTGGATAGCTTCATAGTGCTGCAACTTAACCCCTTGTGCCACGAGGGAGGCCTGAGCTGTATTTTCATTAAGTAAATGATATTAACTTCCATGTTTCAGAAGAGGAAATCACTGCAAATTAGTGTTGTAGTAAATGTGGAAATTAAAAACTTTTTTTTCTATTGAGTTATAATTTATGAGGAGAAAAGATCTTAACTTTACCACTTGGTGAGTTCTAGCAATAGCATACACTAATATAATCCACATCTTGGTCAAGATACTTTTAACATCCCAGAAAAATCCAAGTGCCCATTCCAGTCAATATATGCACCATCCTCTTCTGACGGTCACCGCAAATATTTTGCATATTCAGATAGAGTTAGTTAACTCAATGAGAGGAGGGTTGTTTTTGTTTTGGGTTTGTTTTTTGTTTTTTGGGATTTTTTTTTTTTTTGGTGTATTCTGGAAGTGTATTGTATGTCAGATGTATGCTTGAGAATATTGAAAATATTTTCTTCACAGAAGTAGCTTACCTATACACTTACTGAAAAGTATCTTTTAAGGAGCAGAGTGTTTAATTTTGATAATGTACCTTTTGACAATTGTTCTTTTATGGTTACTGTTTTTTATGCTGTGTCTAAGAAACAGACACTGTTTCTATCTCAAGTATTGTATATTTTGTTCAATAAGAAGCTTTATAGTTTTAGCTTGTATTTCTACTCATGAGGTCTATATCAAGTTAATTTTTATACATGTGATGAGATATGAGACAAGTTTTCATATCACAATCCTGTTGTCCCAGCACCATATGTCAAGAAGACACTCTGTTCCCTATTGGATTGATTTGGAGTCTAAGTTAAAGTTTTACCATGAAAACATGAGTTTACTTCTGGACTCTCTAACCCCTCCACTGACCTACCTAATTTTACGTCAATCATACTATCTTAAATAAGATAGTTTTATAAGTATTCAAACCATTTGTAAGTACTCAAACTTGTTTGTTATTTACTTAAGTTTTAAAAACTCTTTGCATTTCTACATAAATTATAAAAGTAATTTATCAATTTCCATTTTTAGAAATATGAAGGGAATTTTTATTAGAATTGCATTGAAACAATAATTCAATTTGGGAAGAATTGACATCTTAACAGTTCTGAATTTTCTAAAACATGTTAAGTTTGATCTATATCTCCATTTATTTGTCTTCCTAAATTTCCCTCAATAGTGTTTTACAGTTTATGGTGTACAAGCTTTGCGTTTACTTATTTTATTATGAAATTTATGTCTAAGTATCTCATTTTTTCTAATGCAAACGTCAATGACATAGATTGTTGATCAATTTCCAGTCATTCAGTGCTGTCACACAGCAGTCAACTGACCTCATATCCTATAATTTTGCTAAATCTACCTAGAAGTTGCCTTGTGGATTGCTTAGAATTTTCTACATAGATCATCATATTATCTACGAATAAAACAGTTTTACATATTCCAATCTCTATGACTTTAATTTTTTTCAAGATTTGTTTTATGACAAACTTAATTTACAAAGCACAACTTAAACTGTACAACTTAAATTATAAAGCACAACAGAAGCAGCTAAAGCAGATATCTTATCATTGCTCTCAGTAGTGGGGGGAAAATGTTATTAGTGTGTATGAATGGGCTGCTTCACTTGTGTGCACATGTATTCAAGTGCAATATCTATCTCTTTTAGATAAGGGGTAATGCTAACTTTATTAAACGGATTGTAAAGTGCTTCCTTCTGTTCTATGAATGAGTCTATGTAGGTTATGTATTATTTTTTCTCTTTTCTACAGAATTCACAAATGAAGCAATATGGGCCTACAATTTCTTTTGGGGAAAGTTTTTAATTACACATTATATTTGGTTAATGGAAATTGTACTATTGAAATTTTCCCCAAGGAATTTGTTTATTTTATCAAACTTATTGGTTTAAATTGTTCTTATTTTTTATCCTTTTAATACTTATCATATCTAGATTAGCACCCTCACTTTCAACCTTTATTTTAGTAACTTGTGTATTTTTTTGTTTACTATAGAGAATTTATCAATTTTAATAATCTTTTGAAAGAATGAGATTTCGTTTTGTTGTTCTTTTCTTTATCCTTTTCATTAATTCTTCTCTTCTCATTATTATTTTCATTATTCTACTTCAATTTGAGTTTTCTTGTCTTTATTTCATTTCTTATGTTGGTAGTTCAGATACCTGATTTTTGAATCTTGCATCTTTTCCAATATAAGCATATAGTGTCATACATTTTCCTTTAAGTAATATTTCAACTGTTTCCCATAAGTCATAAATTTTGTGTTATTCATTTATCTTAAAATATTATGGATCTTCTTTGCAATTTCTTCTTTTATCAATGAGTGTCTTAAAACTGGATTGGTTAATTTCCAAATTTTTGAGGCTTTACTAGATGTCAATTTTTATTGATTTCTACTTTAAATCCATGAAGAAAGCATAACTGGTGTATTTTCCATCCTTAGGATTGAGGTTTTTTAAATATCCATGGGTATGCCTTATTTTAGTGACTGCTGTGTGTGCATTTACAGGGAATTAGTATTCTCTGTCAGAGGCAGCACTCTATGTATCATGTTGTTTGCCAAATTATTTCAACTGGTGCATATTTGTGATTTTTATCAGTTTGTACTTACTTTCTCTCAGTTACTCCTATTATTTGCTGAGAGAGGAATTTTGAAATCTCCCACTATCACTGCAGGTTAATCTTTAATTTTTTTAAAGATTTATTTTATTTATGTGTACAAGAGCTATGATGTAGGCCACAGGTGCAAGGGGTAGAGGATTCACCAGAGACAGTGTGGGGAGCAGAACAGTCAGATCTACTGAAATACACTGCTGAGGGGAACAGTGGGCGAGGCAGGAGAGGTGCTGCATCATATGGGTTAGCTCCCTGGCCCGGGGATTGAACTTGTGCTGCAGTGGCTGCTGATAGCTTCAAAGTGCTAAGATTTAACCCCTTGTACCACTAGAGAGGCCTTTTAATTAATTTTTACAACTTTGTTTTCTATCAATATTTACTTAAATTATTTTGAATGTTTGCTCTTCAGCACACACACATTTATTATTATTAAGACTTCTTGATAAATTGCCCTTTTTATCTTTGCAAAATGTTCTACTTTAGTCATATGGCTATTCCTGAAATCTGTTTTCTCTGGTACTTTAATATAGGTACTCTAACCTTTCTTATAATTAGTGTTTGCATGGTACTTTAAAAACTAATATCTGTCTTTATATTTAATTTGTGACTCATAAGCTGAAAAATTTTCTGTTTATCTTCTTTATTCCATTTGAACACCTCTGTTTTATAATTATAGCATTTAACCTACTCATACTTTTTATGAGTAATTTTAAATTATCTAGTGACTTTTTGGTCGATCTCTTTTTATTTCTTTTAGTGGATTTTCTAGGAATTACGATATACATATATGACATTTCTCAGTCTACTTAAATATTGTAACAGTTCTTGAAAAATATATAAACTTCATAGCATTATATATACATTTTCTCTGTTTCATGCATTACATCTACATCCACTACACAGTAACCCACAACTTTATATATTTTTTAGTTGAATCAGTCCGACCTAAGTATTTATTAAATTATAATAAAAAATATAGGCTACCTTTTAACCAAACATTTATCATTTTTGACAACCTTAAGACCTTAATTTATACCTGATTACTACTTCACTTTATAATGAAGAACTTCCTTTACTGTTTCTTTTTTTGTAGTGCAGAGTTACTGGGGACAGATACTTACAAGGTTTTGGGGTTCTTTTTTTTCCATAATTTTATTTTTAGAATCCCCTAACATGAACAGAAGCCTGAAAATAAGAGATAAGAGCTATCATGTTATGTGATTTCAAAGTTTTCTATAAAATAATAGTACTAAAAGCAATACAGTAGTAACGAAAAAACAGATAAACAATCAATGGAACATAATCAAAAGCTAAGAAATAAATCCATATACACATCAGTACTTAATCTATATTAAAGCAGATATGACCCTACACTGGGGAAATGACCATTCTTTAATAATGGTACTGGAAAAACTGAAAAGCCACAAATAGTAAGAATATGTAGCTCATCAACACAAATAAAATCAGTGAAGCTGGATCACTTACTAACCACATACACAAAGGTAAACTCAAATGGTTTAAAGATTTAGATGTAAGACCTACAACAGCAAAGTATAAATAAGAAAACACTGGTGACATTTTCCCTGATATTTATCAGAAAGATGTTTTTGGTGACTTGACCCCTATAGCAAGGGAAATAAAAACAAGAGTAAACAATTTGGATTACCCTAAATTACAAACTTTTATATAGTGACAAAAAGTAAAAAGATTAATAAATACCCTATTGAATGGAAGAAAATATTCATACAATATATACTTGATAAGATATCAATGTCCATGGGTAGGAAGAATCAACATTATCAAAATGGCCATCCTCCAAATGCAATTTACAAATTCAATGCAATACCAATAAAAATTCCAATGAAATTCTTTAAGGAAATAGACAAAATGTTGATGAAATTCATATGGAGACACAAAAAAACCTCAATTAGCCAAAGCTCATGACAAAAAAGGAGAATGGAGGTGTCATGCTCCCAGACTTCTAACTCTACTACAAAGCAACAATTATTAAAACAGCATGGTATTAGAACAAGGACAGACACACAGACCAACCATATAGAAAGCACAGGAGTAAAACCACACAACTATGGACAACTGATCTTTGACAAAGGATCAAAGAATTTGCAATGGAACAAAGACAGCTTATTCAATAAATGGTGCTGGCAAAACTGGTCCACCACATGCAAAAAAAAAGAAACTGGACCACTCCCTCACACCATATACAAAAATCAACTCAAAATTGATAAAAGACCTAAATGTAAGACCCGAAACTATAAAATATATAGAAGAAAACATAGGTAAACCGCTACAAGCCATATATCTCAATGACTCCTTTGAAGATGCACCCCCCCAAAGCAATAAAAATGAGAGAGAAGATAAACAGATGGAACTACATCAAAATAAAAAGCTTCTGCACAGCAAAGGAAACATTAAATAAAACAAAGAGAAACCCCACGGAATGGGAAAAAAATCTTGGCATGCCACACAACGGACAAGGGTCTGATCACAAAGATATACAAAGAACTCGTAAGACTGAAGAAAAACAAAGTAAAAAACCCAATCAAAAAATGGGCAGAAGAACTAAAATACACTTCTCCAAAGAGGACATACACATGGCCAACAGGCACATGAGAAAATGCTCAACATCCCTCATAATCAGGGAAATGCAAATTAAAACCACAATGAGGTACCACCTTACACCAGTAAGAATGGCACATATAAAAAAAACCAACAACAACAAATGCTGGTGAGGATGTGGAGAAAAAGGTACCCTAGTACACTGCTAGTGGGAATGCAATGCTTCCAACCACTATGGAAGGCCGTATGGAGGTTCCTCAGTCTACTAGAAATGGAACTACCTTATGACCCAGCAATCCCACACCTAAACATATCCCCAAAGGACACAAAAACCCCAATCCAAAAGAGCACCTGTACCCTATGTTTATTGCAGCACTATTTATAATTGGTAAGACCTGGAAACAACCCAAATGCCCAGAAGTAGATGACTGGATCAAGATGTGGTACATATGCACAATGGAATACTATTCAGCAATCAAAAATGATAAACTAGGGCCATTTATAGAAACATGGATGGAGCTAGAGGGAGTTATACTCAGTGAAACAAGTCAGAAGGCAAGAAAAAAATATCAAATGACTTCACTTTTGGGAGGAATGTGAAAGAGCAATAACTACAAAAAAAAAAAAAGGAAGAGTAAGTTCAAGGAAATGGGCAATTACAATCAAAAACAAACACACAAACAACAACAAACTCAACAAGACCAAAAGGTCAAAGATAAACTAAAGGGACTATGGAGGGGGCGAGGGAGGGCAAAGATGGGGATGAGGGTAGAAGGAGCACAAGAGACTGAGGTGATGGCGCATGGGTGAAATGGTGGTGGGAACTCCCTAAGGAATACAAATGATGTAAAATATATCTAATTAAATAAATCTAATTAACAAAAAGGTATCAATGTCCAAGATCCATAAAAAGCTCATAAAATTCAAACAGTCAAATTAATTATGAGCAGCATATATAAACAAACAACCCACCAAAGATGTTATAGAGAAGGTCAATAAGCATATGAAAAAATGCTTGTCATTGGTTCCAATAAGAGAGATGCACAATAAGGTACCATCTCATATCCATTAGAATGACCAGTAAGTGCTGGAAAAGATAACGAGGAAGAGGAACCCTGTCACACTGCTGGTGTGAATGTAAAGTGGTACAACCATATGAGACTCAATCTAGATTTATTTTAAAAAACTAAAAATGAAAATATTGTACAATGGCAATACCGATTTTTGAATCTATCAACACATAAAAAAAACAGATGTTCTTGAATGTTCATAAGCAGCATTAATTATAGTATTAATTATAGTACATGTCATGGAAGCAGTCTAACTGTCCATTGATGGAAAATTGGATCAAGAAAATGTGGTACATCCATAGTATGGAGTACTGCTCACCAATAAGGAAGTATGAAATGTAACCATTTGCAACACAACAGAGTGAATTCAAAAGAACTATGTATCATGAAGTAGGTCAGAACAATAAAAATAATACTGGCCATTTACATAATGATAACTAGATAATGAAAAATATTTTTAAAAATCAGTGTACATCAATAATTTCCATGAGTACTCTAGGTTAAGATGGGAGAGAGAGGGAAAGGGAAAAGGAACATAATGGATGATAGTGAGGCAAAAATAAACACACACACATATACAAACAAAATCCACACCCTAGCCAAGTCTAATTATTACAGTTGAAAAGTATGCATAAAGGGAGTACCTCTTATAATTACTAATCTTTAAGACACAATAATTACACTCATAGTAACTGTGACTCCAACGATGCTCTACACTCTGACAAATCACATCAGCAGTTTCTCATCCAACTACTGGGGAAAATACCTAGGAGTGATGAGCAGAGACTGATATTTGGTCAGAAAGGGAAGAACATTCTATTCCAAATACCATAGACAAGGGACTTTGTCCACACTTTAAGGGCATACCACCAACAATTGATGGGATTATATCACATTAGACTAGGAAAAAAAAAAGATTTGAAAGTAATGTATGAGACTGCTGCAGTGGATTGAGGTTTACATCTAATCTTGGTAGAGAAACAAACTAATTTCCAAACTAACAATTTGAGATATTAATGATGCCTTTGTAAAAATCAGAAAATTATTTTGGAGGGAATTCTGTACTAGAAAAATAGTAGAAAGGAAGAAGGTGGTTTCATTTGTTTTAAGATACATTCACTCACTAGTTGATGCACTTCTCTGTTCTTTGAACCAGTTTGCAACAGTTAAGTAATGGAAACAACCTACATGCCCAACAACAGCTGAGTAGATTCAGAACATATAGTATAAAATACATACACAGTTATAAAAAAGACAAAATCTTGACACTTGCAACCACACGGATGAAATTGGAGAGGTTTATGCTAAGCAAAATAAGTTAGGAGAAAAGCAAAGGCTGAATGATTTTACTAAAATGTGGAACAGAGAGAAAAAAAAAAAAGGAACAGACAAAATTAAAACAAAACAAAATCTGGAATCCTAACTGTAGAATTGAGGTTACCAGATGGGGAGGGGAGAAGAGAGAGCAAAGTGTGCAGGGGGCCCAATAGACTATGGTGGAGGATGAAGGTACCTCGTGGTGGGTGCTCAAGGAGGAAGAGGAGTGCCTTATCAATTAGGTTATGTCTTTGAATTCAAACATCATAGAATGGTTGTCTAGAAGATCACGCTTTAGAACCAGGCTGACTTCGATCAAATCATTTTTGAGACTCAGTTTCTTGATTTGTGAAAGAGAGATAAAAAGTATTGCAATTTACTATTAATAAAATCAAATTATGCATATACAATGCCTGTTACCTGGTAATGACTCTTATTTTCTTCATTTTGGTCTATGAAAAGAGAAAGATAATGTCCTTCAAAGTACAGCAAAGAATTATCAAGACTAGGATGAACACTGCATTACTACAAAGTGATTATTCCAAGCAGTTCTATTTATACATCAAAAATAATATGTTTATTTAAAGGTGTTTCTTCCAACAAGCACTTTTGTGGTTTTAAACAATATATACACTGACAGTGAACAGCTGAGTAGTCTCTTCAAGTTTGCATAAATTCCAAACCAGATTTTCAATCTCCAAAACTAATTGAAAACAAATTCTGAAAATCACAAAAACAAGTGGGATTGAAAAATCTGGAAGTATTTAAACGGGCACTCAGGACCCCTACCTCATATTAAAAAGTACCCCAGAATGAATCAAAATAATGTGATTGCCTGAGATTGCTGGGTATGTTATATGGAAAGTGTATTACTGGATGGATAACAAGTATTTCTTTTTCATAAGTCTGCTGACTCCGACCCTGGAAATATTCAGTTGGGAATTAGTGTGTCGTGATGTCTGGGTGGACCACAGCTGGCTAACATCGCTGTGCCTGCGCAGGAGTGATTCTCCCTCCGCCCTCTCGCTGCAGCTGAAGTCTGCTAATGAGGTCCAGAGGATCGACTTAGAGCCCATTCCGACTACAGAGGAAAGTAACTGGCATGATGACAAAGCACCCACAATCAAGCTAAACAGACAAAAAGTTAAATATAAGCAGAAAAAAAAAAACAAAACAATAAAACCCATACATAGATAAGCAGCAAACAAAACATACGTATCACAGCAGACATCAAAGCACCTCTTTTCCAGGAATTACTCCAATGCACTGCTATCGCCCTCGTTAGATGTCTGTCAAATTTCTACTTGTGTTAATTAATGAAATATATATCTACAAGATTTAGGTGATGATCCAACGCACAACTTTCTATTTACTAATAATTCTCTTTTCCAGACTATAGTGAAATTAATGTTCTTTTTAATATTTGCTAAATCTTTGCTTTTGTTTCAATAAAGAGTAGTTATTCAACAAGGTCTTATAAGAGAGGGTAAAAGCTAATACTGTCTAGAAGACCTGGGTTTAAATTTCTGGAAGCTGTATTTACCAACCTGACTAAATTATGTAGGCAAAGATTATAAGTCTCAGACCTTTAGATCTTTAGATTAGAAACATTTTCAAATTTAGAAAAGCTTCATTGTTTGAAATTTTCAAGTTTAAAATGATTAGGATGGAATCACAACGTAATCCTCTCCCTAACCTGCTTTTTCCTCAGTGAATACTGAGGAGCTTAGTATAAAGATGCAATTGGGAAAAAAATAAAATTTCTCCCATTTTACTTAATTTCTAATAGCAAAGTTACAAAATATAGCACATATGTAGGGTCATCTTTTATATTAATAAGTCAACTTCTGCAGAGAGGAGGCAAAGTTGCAAGTAACTATTTGTAACAAATCTCTGTGATGTTGGAGTACCGACCTTGCCTTCAGCAGTTCCAGGGCAGGTGTAACCCACATTGCCTGTACAGAGATTAAAAAAAACAGAAGAACAATTCCTCTTTTGTTTGCATTTTACTTGTTATATGTTTTATATCATTTCAATTGTGAAATAAAATAAGCCTGGGAGAAAAGGTCCATCTGGGATTTTATATTAAATGTTCATCCCTCAACTAACCTTAACTAGCTATTCATGTGAAATCACAAAGCAGTCTTAAAATCATTTGAAGTGTCATTAATCTAACATTTAACAGTGGTGAATTTTTCAGACTCCTCACACATATATCTCCTAATTTATAAATTTGTTAAGACTGAAAACATGCAGATATTATGGCTTTGCTTTCTCAGCAACCACTGCCCTATTTCCATGAAATGATGTTTGCAGAAAAATAACCAAATGAACTGCCATTAGATAGTCCATTATTTGGGCTAATGTTAACTTCAGCAGTTAGACTGCATTGTGAAAAGCTGGTGTAAATATTTCCAAGTAAAATTATTTTCAAAATAGAGGCTTTGGTCTCTGTATTTTAATCATTACTCACCAAAATAAACTGTAGACTTATAAAGTCAGATATGATTAATATTACTCCAGTGAAGAAAGTTTGAAAGTTTAGATAGAATCATACTATGCTTAACTTGGTTAATGGACTGCTGAAACAAAGTAACCACACATTTTTTATATGTATACATCTTCTCTTGGTTTCAATATAATGATTAAAAGAAGGAGCAAACACAATAAAAGGAGCAAACACAATAAAAAAAAAGTGCAAAAAGTCATTCATTAGTCCTCCGCATTGTGGTTGCATTTCTAGTCTTTATTTTTAGGAGTCAAAAATAGGAAAATCATTTTGTCTTGTAAGGGCAATCAACAACTGCTTTAAATTCAAAGCTAAGGGAGTGTCTACGGATTTAAGTTTTGTATATGGAACCCTGGCTAGGAAGGAAAAAGCAGATAAAACAAATAGACCTCCCTGATTTAACTTCCTGATTGAGTAAATGCTACCACATAACTAGATCTGAATAATTAACTTCCATCCACTGTGCCCAAAATGATGCACTGTATTGAAATGCATCTTTTCGATAAATACTTCTTAAAAGAAGCCACCACAGACATCATGACAGCTGTCATTGCACTAAACTTTTACTTACCCAAATCATTTTCTGAAAACCATCATTAGAATCAAATTAAAATAAAGCTGAGGTTTTCTGAATAAAACTGTCAAAGAAGATAAAAGTTTTTACATTGACAGTAAAGCAAATGATTTTTTCCACTCTGTTGAGATTGCATAATAGTGCTGTATATCTGAATGACTTATGGTCCATTAATGACAGATTAACAGCTGGAGGAGGGGAGATCTTTCCAAGAATAGTGTTCAAATGAATGAAACTGCAGACCCAGAGGCAATGGGAAATGCAGAATGTGGGGAGCCAGGGGAAGATGTGGGTGGAGGATTCTTACAAGAACAGACTTTCATAATTCATTAAAATCACAGAAAATGACAGAGTGCAATCTAAAATGAGCTTTCCATAGACACAGGGGGAAGAGGTCATAGTTAATACTAAGTCCTTGAAGTTGACTATAGGAGGTAGTCAGTGAGAATGTATTTATGCAATATACCTGAAAGAAATAAGCTTTGCTAGCATAGAAATTTTGGTGAAGGACTCTACACATTGATATTTCTCTGATTCAGAATAAATCATAATAGTCATAGAGTTAGAAATAATTTCTTAAGAAATCTTGGGCTTGAAAATATTGCTTAATTGTGAGTACTTGAATATAAAATCTGTCTCATTTAAATTAAGTCTTTGAGAAGCAAAGGTTATTCTTAATGATCTCAAGTCTCAGCATATTACTTGGTGTATTAATGTTTACTGCAGTTTATTGTTCTAATAAACATTGTAACAGTAATCTGTAATTCCACAGCGACATTCTAAATTTCACAGACCTAATCAATTATTTATCCAATAAGACAAAATTTTCAGTTATATTTGTAAGGAAATATGAATATATGGATTTCATTTTTAAAATTGTACATTATATGGTACAAATTTTATCTGGCTTTGACCTGATATTCAAAACAGTAATTTCACTTATACAGAATATTGCTTAAAGTTGAAGCATCAGAGTTAATCATTCCTGTTTTTTAAGTTGTATTCTTTACCGAATCTATGATTTTACCCAATCTTGAATTTTTACTTTTCCAACTTTTTTTTTTACAGGGAAGGGGCATTGTTAATGTGTAGCCCTAGTCTGCTATATTGTTGCTTTTTATGTTTAATATACTTTTCTTGACATATTTAGTGTCTCTTGGTAAAAATCTTCATTTTACACTTGAGGAGGTTATTTAAGTTGAATTTTTGTTATTTCTCTGCATTTTTATCTTTACCAGCTTTCTTATTTTTAAAAAATGATATTTCTAGAACCCACTTTCAATTTTCCATTTGTCTTGCATTTTAGTGTGCTCTGTTGTATTTATTGGATTTTTACATCATATTTTTAATAACAACTATACTAAACAATGATCTCAGCTATTATCATTATTGTTTGATCTTGTTGTATAACTCAGGATAAAGAAATTATCCTACAGTAGCAAATACCAAAATCCCAATTGCTTAAAATAATGAAATTTATTTCTTGCCACTGTCCATGACTGTGTTGGGTTGGCAGTGGAGTCTTGCTTATTGTAGTCATATGAAACTCGGAGAGATGAATCCGCCAACATTGCAAACCAGTCTTGTGCTAATGGAAAATGTGAGCTTCACAAGGTCTGGCTTTGTCAGTTAAAAATTGCACATCACTCTGAGCAGAATTCACTGACCTAACCTAGTGACATGGCTTCTCCTGACTACAAAGAAGTGAATACACAGTCCCACCACATGCACAAGAATATGGGGAACTGAAAATATTGGCCAAACAGCATGAGCGATTGCTACATCTCTCATCATTCATTCTTTAAAATTATACATTAATCTTTATTTTCTAAAAAGTTCCTTTATACATAAAAAGATATCTTAGGGTATAGCATTTTGTCTACCATTTCCCCTTGTTCTTTTTGTTTTGTAATTTGTGTATTTCTTGTATTTTTTTTGTAAATAACTTTGTACTTCCTGTTTGTTCATACTTCCATGTGATTAATTTGTTAACCTTTCGAAAGCAGAGCAGATGGAGAATTGCTTTAAAGCATTGTCCTAGCAATCTGACTGTTTCCCAGCTGAGTGAGCTTCTTTGAACTTTATTGGCAATTAAGCTCCTTTATTTTTTTCTGAGACTGTTCATATCTAATAGTTTATTTAATAATGCAGTGTCAGAATAAATTTTCATGAAGACTATAAGTAGTGGAGAAGATTTTTCTTCAACTCAAGCAGTTTATTTTACAGTTTCATCTCCTTCCTGAATCTAGAATTAAGAAGCAGCTCACCTGGAGTTTATTTCTATCTTAACTAAAACATGGACATATACAAGTACTTAACTCAGGGACTAGAGTCAAGTACAGAGTTCTAATATCTGTAAAATATATATGTGTTATTACATCCAACAATGATTTTATTTGGGCAATTCAAATGATTTCTTAATATTTAGAGAGTGGAGTTTTCCTCTTATTCATATCAAATATAAAATTAAAATATTTATTATTTTGCCTTGAGTAGCATGCATGTTAATCACATATTGTCATTAAAAAGTGACTAAGATATAGTGCAAAATGTCGGGCTTCTGTGTTGTACAAATGTGCATCCAAGTCAACTCAGTTACTAGTTAGCTGTGTGACTTGGTAAGCAATGTGAATACTTTTCAATTCTTGTTTTCACTTATCTGGAAGAAGAGAATGACAATAGTGCCTAACTAAGACTGTTGGCATTTAATTTTAAAACATTTACCATAGTTCTGGATATTAAGTTGGCCTTGAGAAAATGGCCACTTTTGAGCTCAGAGCAAAAAACACCTGAACAAAGATAATAAGATGGGAAAACACAGCATGGATTCCAGTTTGAGTAGCACTTTGGATATGTGAGAAGAGGGTCATTGCACACAGTTGCACAGGTTGTTGTTCGCTGCACCAGGAATAACAGATCAAAAGGGCCAGCATTATTCTGCTTGCACAATCATGGTCCTTGGCACCAGCTCCCTGCCCGAAGTAGGAGAACATTTTTCTTTGCAAAATATTATGCACTAGGGTTGACCCTGAAAATAGGAATCATAAGCAATTGGATTAAAATGTGCATCTGTGACCCTGATCCTAAATAGGGAGAAGTAGAATTCCAAAAGAGTGCAATCACCATTCCATACACATGAATCATCCCTTATCCTTAAGCAGAGGGCTCCTAAGTCATTTTTCATTTACTGGTTTTTAAAAACTCAAAGCAAGAATACCTATTTGTCACCAGATATATTAAACAGATCTTGACATTTCAACCATTTTTCCCTCCTTCCACTAAAGTTTCAGTCTTTCCTCTGAGCCATCTTTACAATGTGTGGGAGGTAAGTTACCTCCAATCTCCCCTTCACACTCATTTGTGCTGCATTTGCTTTTCCTAGCAGGATGACCTTAAAGATTGAAAGGGTTTTTATGTGGCTTGATCTTGATGGGGCATTTGAGAGTCACTGGTTGCAAAGCCAGTGGCCAGATGTCTCAATCACAGGCTCTCCCCTTTCAAGCCCAGTTCATCTCTTAAAGGAGGAGAGGTGTTGCAAAGTAAGAAGAAATAGTCATGAGGAGGAGGAATATAATTGGGTGATAAGATGTTTTCCCTCTAGAAAGTGCCCTAGATGATCTAAAATCTAAGTGCATCATTTCAATACTTATTCAATTTGCTGTCTTGCTAGGCTGAAGTTTTCTCAAGAGAAAAAAAACACAAAACATTTACACTGTCTCTATAATATGTAATACAAAGAGAGAGTTGCCAGACCAGGCTTTGTAGCTGCAGGATGAATGGAATATCTATTCTGTTTTTGCTTCTTTTAGTTCTTCTCTCTCTAATTCTCTAATTTATTTTTTAACTGGAGAGATAGGAAAGAAAAAATAATTTGTATCTGGCAATAAAGAAATCTAATAAGAATGGATTTTATTGGCCCATAAAATAAAACTAAGATTAGTTCATCTATCTTTTTCATATAATGATTATAATTTATTATTAAATTCTGAATATGTTCCAGGTGCTTTACATACATTATCTTTAATCCTTATAACAACATTGTATAGTAGCTATTTTTATCTCTGTTCTGTAGATAAGAAAATGTTACTGAGAAAAGTTAATTAACTTATTTCAAATATACAAAGTTAATAAGGAGTAAGGTTAGGAGAAGTCCCATTGTGATCTAATGCTGTAATCCCTTGCTTTTTCTTTCTTCATTAGTATCGCAAAACTATTTTTTTAAATTACAGTGTAATGCAGGCATATATTCTTATGAAGTACAATTCACAAAATACAAAGTAATTCTTTAGTAAATGTGGAAATCACCTTTACCTCACTTCCCTCACCCAGATATATAATTCAGTTTCCCCAACAGAGTCCTCTTTTTAGAATTTCAATACATTTACATATATACATTATATATATGTATACATATATGCTTCATATATTTTAAACAACACTTATGTTTTGTTCTATAAACTATTTTTTAGTGTAATGTCTTTTAATAATAAAATACATATTTTTACAAAAGTACATTCAGAATTCACACATATCTCATTTGTAAAATAGTTCAACAATATTTAAACATACATCTGCTATTTCATTCTATTTCCTTTCACCCAGCTTTCTGCAATGTAATTATTCTGGATCCTTACTTTCTGTATAAGTAAACTTAGACTAAGAAGAGTATTTAAAGGATGAAGTATTTAATTTCAATGAGTTTTCATTTTTTTCCACATTAGTTTATCCTTATTTTATGGATGAACATAAAATTATTGGAAATTCTCTTTCTATTCCCTACATTTACAGTGATTATATGAATGCCAATTCTTCTGTTTGGTTGAATATGGTGTTTTTTCTCACAATGTGAATTTTCCTTAACTATCTTCTTGTTGGCTATTTGATGTTTTGGCCCATTCCTAATTTACCTCTATATCACAATGCTGTGTTCATTTTATAGCTGAGGAAACTAAGAACCAGAAAGAATAAGTGACATCCAAAGGCACAGAGCTAAACCATGCTGGAACTGGTAATAAATTCCATTCATCTGCTGACTTCTGGCCCAGTACCCAATCTACAACATTACATTATTAATGGGAAGTGTTAGGTAGATGCTTTAGCTTAACTGTAAGTCTATTCTCCTTTCTTTTCACATTTCATATCCAATTTCCAGTCAGATTTGTTTAGCTGAAAAAGCTTGGCATGTATGTATGTGTTTGGGGCAGAAAATTCTGAGGAAAGGCCACTTATCATAGTATTTTACTTGGAATGACCTATTCTGGAAGAGTCTAATACTTGGATGTGTTCAATAAATACCAGTAAATGAAAAGTTAGAATATTATAGGAGCTTAGAGAAAATTCTTTATTTTATAAATTAATAAAATATTGTAACACATCTAGGACCTTAGGAAAAAAAAAACTAACCTATTTTATAAATTAATTTAACATGTATTTTAAATGTACACACTTGCTAAATTCTCATAAATGCTGCTTTAAGTTAAAGTACACTTGAAAACAACATCTGGGAAACTAAAGCTAAAAATAATTAATTCACTTGAAAAAACTCACCTAAATGGTTATGTTAGATTGGAGCTCAAGTTGCCTGACTCAAAGTTCAGTGCTAAATACATACATGACTTGTCAGTACAGCCAATAAAACATAAGCTAGACCAACCTACTTACGAAATGTGCTAAGCTGTGTTCATTCTTTTTGTGGCTTACAAAAAAAGACAATAATAGCACTGAAATGTACAATGCATTTATACCTTTTCAAGTGTAATTTGTCTTTTCAGTGAACAGTATTTATATAGTCCAAATGAGCTAACAAAATAAGTAATATCAATTTTGGGGATGTTTGAAAGGAGGTAGCAGGGTGAGAGGAAGTCAGTAGAGTCAGAAATGGATACATCAAGAATAGCAGCAGTAGCATGTAATTTAGCAGAAAATAGTGCAAGACTTTTTATTTAGTTTGCTTTCAAATTTCTAATCACAGTTAATAACAACATTTTGAGATAACATCGGTGGCCTCAACTGGTTGATTTACTGCTCTTTCTTTCTCTCCCCCTCCCCCCCACCCCAATCTCTCAGTTTATCTCTTTTTTTCCCCTTCCACACAGAAATAATTCTTTTTAAAGAAAGAGTTACTTATTTATGCATACAAGAACTGGGTTACAGGCCAGAGGTGCGGGGGTGGGAGATAAAAGGATTCACCAGAGACACAGTGGGGAGCAGAATAGGTGGATCTACTGAAATACACTGCAGAAGGGAGCAGTGGGTGAGACAGGAGGTTTGCTGTGCCATGTGGGTCAGCTCCCTGGCTAGGGATTGAATTTGTGTTGCAGTGGCTGTGGATAGCTTCATAGTGATGTGACTTAACCCTGTACACCACCAGAGAGGCTCCCAGATATAACGTAGTAAGGTCACATTGCGTGTTCCTAAAACAAACATTTTTATTCAAGTTCAGTAAATCATACTGCCAGCATTTTGTAACCATTCCTGTTGAATCTTCTTGAATGCTTGATGTTGCCTTATAATCTTTTACATATAAATATGTTTTTAATTAGGCTGATCAAGAATGTTATTGCCCCGGATCAAAAGGATAGAGTGGGGCCTCCCTGGTGGCGCAGTGGGTTAAGCAACGCACGATGAAGCAAAAGGATAGAGTATTTTTCGTCTATTACCAAATACCTTGATGTTCTGGATCAGGGGCAGCATTTACTGATCATGCATCTTCATTAGCACAGAAGACAAGACAATGTAATAGAAAAGGCACTGGATGTACCAGCAGATGCCCTAGCTTTGGACACCCTACTATTCTCAACCTTTCTTAGTATATATATTTTTAAAATGGGGCAATAATAACATGTATCTTAAAAGTGGGTTGTTTTAAAATTTAATAGAAGGAATGCACATGAAATTACCCTGGTGCATATAAAGCTAATTTCTTTTAGTTTGTGTAATGTTTGCTACTTTCAAAGCCATTCTTTCCCTATCATGTAATAACTGGCCTTGAGAACAGTAATAGAACCATGCACAGCACCCATGCTTTTTCCCTGAAGATCAGCTTTCTCCATTAGCAACTGAACCTGGAAATCAAAATTGTTCTTAAAATCTTTTAAGTGACTCTGAAATCCCTCGGTGCCTTCATCTGGACCACTTGAGCTTATTTTCCACTTTAATTAAATCGTCATTCCTAGAAACAAAATCAAAACATTCAAGAAGAAATGGCTGAGAGAAACCATTGCTTTTTCAATAGCGTGGTGTTTGAATAATTTTAAGATATCGTTCAAAGCCATACTTTAATTGGTTTCTGAATCCATTCCTTTTCAGACGGCACTTTTATTTTCTTCATCTGCCACTGCCTTTGCCACTTCTCTTTGAGGATATGTTATCCTTTAAAAAGGGACTAGATGGGAATTAACTTGCTTCTGACCATATCCATTTATCCACTTGAAGATCACTATGGCAAACTATGAAAAATGTGCTAGTTTTGAAAAATGACAAAGCTCTCAGGATCGAAAAGGTACTTATCCTCTCACAGGAATCTATTTGTTCTGTTATTCATGGCAGCTAGGGTTGGAGGCTTCAAAGGGAAATGCAGATTCTACTTTTCTTTATCTTTTCTGCCCTGAGAATCATGTCTTACTTTTGCATGGGAAAGGTTTTGAATTACAAGCCGTTTCTTATTTGCAGTGCAAATAAAAAATACAACCCCGTTGTAAGTTGCATTATCATCTTTTTGACAATCTCAATGAGGAAAAATATGCTGACTATTATGTGTATGTTTTAAGGGCCGCACACAGGTGTGTTTATAAGGAAACTGTTTGATCTCCTCTTCTATTCCTTACTCCTTCTGTAAGCATTATTGGCATGCAGAAAATGAAATCTGTCTAATCTGTTTCATTTGAGTTAAACCCATCAAACGTATTTTACTTTGAATTTCAATTGGATCAAAACCTTTGTCTAGTAATAAAGATTTAGTAATTTATCTTTTCCTTCCTCTTATGCTATTCCTTCATGGTCCAGGATGAGACTTTTGTTTCACTTTGGCTAAATACCATGTCAAATTTTCAAACTCATGGCTTCCCAAACTCCAGAAGACATAGGACAACTTTCCCCAAGAATTCTTTCATCATGTTCCATTGCCATGGTGATGCTAAGTCCATAGAATCTTCTCTCCCACATAGTGAGATGGGGAACAATGAGAAAACAAAGAGGAAATGTTATACCATCTGCATTACACAGTTGGCTCTATTATTAAAAGGATCTGTTTGTTATCATTTGCACAATCTCTTGTATTTGGACTGGAGGTAGGTGATGTAACCTTACTGTGTTTTTTTTTTTTTTAAGATTTATTATTTATGCATACAAGAACTGAGCTAAAGGCCAGAGGTATGGGGATGAGAGTATTCACCATAGGCAGAGTGGAGAACAGAACAGGAGGGTTGATTGAAACACATTGCTGAGGGGAGCAGCAGGTGAGACAAGAGAGGTCTGCTTCACCATGTGGGTCAACTCCTTAGCTGGGGATCGAACTCTTGCTACAGTGGCTGTGGATTGCTTCATAGTGCTATGGCTTAACTCCATGTGCCACCAGCGAGGACCCCCCTATTGCATTTTGACCAACTTTTAGCATGACCTACATAGGTGGTCTACCTACTCTCCTAGAGTATGGGGGTTTTATGCTCCATTGCCATCAACTTTAGGAGCCTAAATGAGACTAGAAAAAGTTCCATTAACATTTTGTACTCATGTATGACACTGATTAAAAAAAAAAAAAAAAAAAACACCTAAATTTTAAGGGAGGAAATCTATAAAGAGTAAAAAAAAAAAAACAAAGAATGTGGGATCTGGTAAAAAATTTCCATTGTGACACAACTATGAGACTGACTCGAGTATTTTTCCTTTTTGCTTTGATTAAAAGTGCAATTTCACATGAAATAGTGTGATATTTCATCTCCAGTTTCCAGGGAGGCTCTGTGGAGACCATCGTTAAACAGTGTGGTCAGGCAAACCAGCAGAATCCCTGATTAGTTTCTCCTACTGTGCAGTATAGACAAAACCTCAATCACAGGACATTCCAGAGAGCTTGAGTGTCCATGCTCCAACTGTGCTACCTACAGAACTGTCAAGTGTCTGCAAATATTTTGCAGTTCCTTAGGAAAGAGTGTTAGCCTTCTGAAAAACAGCAGACTGAGGCTGTCCCTGAATCAAGCCCTGGTTCCTGGTGGATTTAGTTTGCTTGCTTATTTTCAGTCATTTCATCTCACTGATTAATCCCATATCTGTATCTCCTTCTTATCTCTTAGTGTGGTTTATGCTAAAGAGTATATTTTTCTTCTGACACATTATCTTCCCCCTAGAATGTACAGAAAATCACTGATTATCCTTGATTGATTCATTCATGACCTTAGTTGGAACTAAAAAATCAGACCACTGAACAGAAAATATAAGCCTGAATACATAGTGAGGAGTGGGGGAGGGATACCATCTGTTTCTTCCACAGTTTCCAGAATTGATCACCCTTATTTCACATCACCAACTCCTAACCATTCCCATTGCTAAAGTGAAAAAGATACTTGGTCATCATAACACTCACTCCAAGTCCTTTCTGACCATTTTGCCATTTTCACGTTTTGTCTCATTTTTCTTTCCCAGATGGTGAGTTTGCTTCTTTTGAAAAGAATGACTAGCAACTTCAGAGCCTTAAAATGTGCAGCCACCAAACAAAGCTATCTGTAAATACATTGTTTGTTTTGAACAAACCTTCTGTTCTGGTTCTATTTGATTAACAAGAATAATCAAACATCTAAATAAAAATCATTGTCTGTTACCACTGGAGAGTGTCCAATGAGTCACAGACAGCTTGGAAGGCTGGCAAAAGGCAAGAAACTGTATGCTGGGGGCCATCCAGACCAGCCTGGGGGGACCTGCGTGCCATCTGCCCCCACCCTTCTGCTTGAATACCAGTCCAATCATTTTCATCTCATTAGAACAAAATTCTTATAAAGTCAAGAGATTGGGATTTAGCTGGAGCTTCCAATTTTCAGAAATAGACTGACAAGCAGAAGACTAGTTTTCGGAAACATCTTGTATGCTCTCCTGCTCTAGGGTACAAAGACATCTTCCTACACTGTCTATTCCATAAAAGCTTGAATGCCCTTTCTAGGTGTTTTCTTTTCTTTTCTTTTTTTCTTTTCCACACTGTGAGAGAAGTAGAAACCTTTCAAGTTATAGTGTGTATATTCCCCCAAGCCCAGTGCTGGAAGATATTATGTGCTAATTGTTTGCTGCTTTAGAGCAAAGCAGGGGCCCACCAAGCAGCGCCCCTTTTATTATGTTTGCAGAACCACATTTACCAAGAATCAAAGTTCAGCAGCAAAAAAAAAAAAATCTGAAACCCTTACCTCACAAAAGAAGAAACATTTCTGACACCCTATTTAATGACAACATTCAGCTGTTTCTTTTCCATCTTTATTTCTCCTCTAAGATTCAGCTTATTGGCTCATTATGTGCCTGGAACATGAAGGATAACAGGAGATGGAATTCTGGCTCAGCAGTTTCAGAGCCCAGCCCCCACCGGCTCAGCCTCCCCTCCTCCTCTCTGCTTCCCTCTCCTCTCCCCCTCCTGCTCTCCCGCCTCCTGCTGCAGATCTCTTTCTGCTGCCTGGCAACCGCTCCGCAGGCAATGTCACACAGGATTGCTTATTACAGCTTCAGAGAAATAAACAGGAGGGGGAAAAATCTTGCTGCTACATTAGAACTGTTATGTACGAATGTACCAAAGCCAGATAATTCAGGAGTGATATTATAGTCAAATTTTCTACCGAGGTGCTTAGGTCTTCCTTTACTTGGATAGAGAAGGGTGAGGGGAAAATGAAAAAGGGGGTTTTCAAATGGATTTTAGTCAGCAATGTATTAAATATATCCATTCTGTTGGCATAGACTTCAAATATAACTATTTCTAGGCTTGAAGAACTTTTGCAAGAAATTTTATAGTTTTCATTTCAAAATTGCAATATGCATGTGAAGAATATGGTTCTATGCTTCTCCTTATACTCTCTTAAAATGGTTGTGTAGATGGTTTTAACAAGACTTAAAGGCAACTCATCTAGGACCTGAAAGCAGGCAGGACCTATCTTTTCTTTAATTTACTGATATGAGGGCCTTTTGTTCTTTACACATTCACTTAGTCATTGCTTCCAGCAGCTGACAATGAGTGAGCACTTGTCTCTTTATTGGTCACTGGATGCAATGGTGCCCCAGGACAGACCTCCAGGGACCACACCCTCACTGGGAAGACTAACAAACAGGTCACTACAATAAACTGTCAAAGGAGAACAGGGAAAGCATGAAAAATTGGAAAAACCCATTCAGGGGCCTATGCCTCCTGGCAACAAGAATAGTTCTGTCAGGATTTCTTTTTGTGTCCTATCTTTTTAGGAAGACAATGGAAGAAGACAGATTTCTTTCTTACTCTCTTTCCTATCTGCAGGTGATGTCCAGAGAGCCTAAATCTCTTTGAAGTGTATCTTTTCCAGAAATCTGAATTCATCTTTAACTTGATTATAAAATCCTTTCATGTTCCAGATCCCTATCCCTGTTGGCCTTCATCTTTGAAGGAATAAGAATGGCCCATTTGCTCAAGCAAGATAATTGTAAATCATCTAAGACTCCATTCTTGACCATTCTTCTTGCCTACAAATCATTCTTAAAGGCATGGCTGTCCCCAGTACAAATCACAATATTTGAGGGTATCTGGGGAACATTAAGCAGAGTGACATGGGGTAATACCTTAATAGATGGATTAAAGGGTGTGTTAGGTTGTCTAGAAAGCTTAATTAATGACAACCACTCATTTCCAAGGCACACATGAGGAAAATCAGTACAGAATCAGTGGTATGATATTGGAATCATGACTATCTTCAAGGAGATTATTGACAAGTACTAGCAAAAGCATCAAACAAGCAAAATTCTACAATTACAGTTTTGGGTTTGGCCAGATTCTTGTAGAGAGGGAGTAAAATAAGAAAGAAGACACACAGTCAAATGTCCAGGTAAATAGACTGGTCAGACATTGATGGGCCAGAGTGAGACCTCAGTCAGATTCCCATATCATCAATCTGATCAGAATATTCTTCTTCAGGTCCAAGCAATACAATTTCAATACCTCTGACCATGCATGTGGAGGTGTTTGTGTGACTTCTGGCACTCCAGCATGTGGAGTGTGACACACTGGATAAATGTAGAGAGGGAAAGCAAGGTCTCATTGCTAACACAGAGTCCAGGCAGCCCCTCTAAGCAGAGACTCCGATGGTAGAGATGTAGCTTTTAATCCCAGTTTTGATATATAATGATTATATGATCTTGGGAAAAGTACTCAAGTTCCCTGAGTCTCAGTTTCCTTCTTTGAAAACTTTTTGTTTTAAGATTTATTTATGCATACAAGAGCTGTGGGTACAGGCCAGAGTATCGGGAGGTGAGGGGATTCCCCAGAGACAATGCGGGGAGCAGAACAGGCAGATGAACTGAAACGCACTGCTGAGGGGAGCAGTGGGCAAGGCAGGAGAGGTCTGCTGAGCCATGTGGGTCCCCTCCCTGGCCGGGGATTGAACTCGCACTGCTGTGCAGCAGATGCTTCACAGTATGGCGCTCAACCTGTTGCGCCACCAGGGAGACCCCTTTGAAAACTTTTGATGACTGTCTATAGTAACTGTTTCATTAGAATTACTATTATACTTCAAAAGGATCAAAAAAAATGCTCAGGAAATATTTTGCCATAATATGAAAACAAAAATAAGAACAGTTAATTGCGGAATTGGAAAATGATGATAGGTGGTATTAATAACACTAAGATGAAATTATCAAGAATTGAAGCTGCAAAATATATGGTAAACTCGAAAATTTCTTTTCATCTGTTCTTTGACTAACTCCCAGTTTGCCTATCACATCGAAATAAGTGCACCTTTTGCAAATTTCCATGACCTATCTCTTATAATGAAACACAGTTCAATTCTCACACTGTAGAGCCTGGAAATTGAAAAGTAGAGGGAAGACTTGCTGACCATAACAGAGGTCTCTCCCATACACCCTCAGAAGGAATTTTTCGTGCACTATCTGATAGTAGCAAAATTCTGAGTGCTCCCCTGTTCCCAACTGGGTAAGTTTAATCTACCCATGTGCTTTTAAAAAAGGCTGACCCAGGCAGTTTCTGAAGAACTCTAGTTCCATTTAAGGAATGGCTGCTCCCATCCTAGGTGTCTCTTTTTCCCACTTCTGTGTCCTTGGACTTCTGACTTATTTGGCTTTGTCTCTGCTTCCTTGTCTATCTATGCTTTCCACTTGGTCTTGACATGGAATGTCAAGAAAGTTTCACTTTCACTTTAAACTCTTCCCTTGGGCTTCTTCATGGCTGACACATATCTCACATGACTGAACAATACAGTCTTTTGAACTTGGCATCAGGCAGCTAAGTGACAAAACCTGGGTCTTTGTTAGAGATAAACCAGACAGGTATCTATTTTTCTCAAAGTTATGAAAAGGATTATAAAACCTACTTTCCAATAGTTCCTGAAACAGTTCAAGGAATAGCTACATCAAAGTCACTTGAGGATTTAGTACCAAATCAGGATTTAGAACAAAATACCAGATTTACCATCTATTTCCCTTAGGTGGTGGTCATAGACATTAAATTTAATGTTCATTGCCAAAATCTTTTTAAGATTTTAACAAATGAAAAACTTTCAAGTGAATAAGTGATAACATAAATCTAATTTAGTATTTTTAAAGATTTATTTATATATACAAGAACTGGGGTGCAGGCCAGAGGTATGGGAGATGAGAGGATTCACCAGAGACAGAGCAGGGAACAGAACAGGTGGATCTACTGAAATACACTGCTGAGAGTAGCAGTGGGCAAGACAGGAGAGATCTGAGGCACCATGGAGGTCACCTCCCTGCCCAGTGATCGAGCTCGTGCTGCAGTAACTGTGGTTACTTCATAGTGTGTTGCCTAACCCCTTGCACCACCAGGGAGGCCTCATAAATCTAATTTCCAGCAATAGCTTTTTTTTTTTTCCCAGTCATATTTACCCAGACTTTTAGGAAGGATTTCTTTTAGTAAGGAGATATATGTGTGGGTATGTATGTGTGTGTTACATCAGTGGAAACAAGAATCGTGATTCACTAAGAGCAACATCCAAGACAGATTAAATAATTGTGTTTACCCAGGACTCCTGATTCATTTACTTAACAAATATTAACTCTGACAGGTCAGGTATTCTTCCAAGTGTTGGAAGCATGGACTTTGTCTCAGCAGACGAGGAATGGCACTGCCCTCTCTGGGCTTCCATTCTTATGGAGGAGGTCAACAATAGACAACTTAAAAATCAATGAAATATTTTCAGACAACAATAATGCCATGAAAAAAAAGTAAAGCAGCATTTGAAGTGCGAGGGGTAGAGCTATTTTATAAAGGAAAAAGTGGGAAAACTTCCTGAGAGGATGTGTCAGTAAGAACTCAGGTGATGTGAAGAAAGGAATAGGCAGAGACAGAACAGTGAGTATGAGACAGGGGTGACCTTTACATGAATGAAGAAAAGCAAGTAGATCTGAGTGGCTGCAGCAGGGTGAGTGAGGGGGATGTGGTAGCAGAGGAGGCAACCACACAGGGCTTCATAGATTATGATTGGGAGGTTATATTCTCCTCAGTTCCTAACAGGGTGCTATTTTAGAATTTTGAGCAGGAAAGTTTAAAAGTCACTGTGTTGTATATTGACTGTGAAAAGACTAGAAACTAGACACTAGCCTGGAGGTTACTTCTGTAGGTTGGGGTAAAAAGCATATCAGTGGGAACAGCAGGGGCCACTTCAGGATAACATGCAATAGCTATCCAAAACATTATAACAGAGACTTTGTGGTGGGTGGATTTGTCCAAACTGTAGAGTCGTGTGTCTTGAGCACTGTGAGTAGGTTAGATGTGTCCAATGTATTTCCAAGTTCTGATACTTTCAACTAATGATGGGTTCATCAAACATTACCCCTCACAAGTTGAGACAAAAACATATATGTAAAACACAGCAAATAAAAAGGTTAGGGATGGGGTATATGATTTTGGCTTGACCAACTGCCTGATGCAAGTATATTTTATTAAAGTGGAAAGATAGAGGAAGAACATTTTTGAAGAAAATATCAAGATTTATTTTGTCATGATAAGTTTACAAAACCTTACAGATATCTGAGTCAAGATATTGGATAAGAAGCTGGACATAATAATTTAGAGCTCAGAGCTCCACAATGGAGATAAAAATATGAGAATCATCTGTGTTTAGATATGAGATGTCATAGGAGTAGAGGAACTCTTCCAAGAATTGATGCCCTGAAGAGGAGAAGAGAGAGAACTGAAAGCTAAGCCAATCTGATATTTAGAAGATAGAGACAGGAGCCAAGAGGAAGGTCTTAAAGGAAATGTCAATGAGGTGGGAGGAAAATGAGTGTGGCATTTTGGAAGTCACATGAATATTTGGGCACAAGATCTATCATGGTATATAGTGCATACACCGGCTGTTCAGTAGCATGGAATGAAACTTGGTGCCAAAAGTAATACATATCTGGAAATTAATAAATTTTCATCATTTTTTAATTAAAAAGTGAAAGACATGAAAAGCACAAGTGAATTCTCATAAAGGACTTCCAAAATGGGGAAAGCAGCTATTGAAAATACTCTAACGAGCAGTGATATAAAATGCCCTTTTCCCAAAGGGGCTGAGACAAATTCAAAACCTGGAGGATTTGCTTTTTTTTTTTTTTTTCCTTCCTTGAACAGCAAACCAACAACATCAAATAGTTTATTGAAAAGGGCAAAATGAAATATTCTGATTAGACCTGCTAAGACTTCTTGGCATTTGGGAGAGGAAAGGTTAAGGTTTAATAAGTGGTAACTAAGCACGAACATTCTTGGATTTCCCGAAGGTTCCACAGCAGTTTAAGCTACACAAGAAAGAGGAAGTGGGAGAGAAAAAGGCACATTTCAAGTGGAGGTGGATTGTGCTTTCCTATGTGCTCACTAGCTCAGAGACTTTACAGAAATAATGACACCCTGACTAGACAGGAAAGAAAATCACTGCTCTGTTTAGTATTTATTGAGTGCTGCAAATGAAAGGTCTTTAGGATATTTACAAATTGGGTGATTAGAAAGACAGGGGGCTGACTTCACATTTTATTTGTGGTCAAAGCTGGTGTGATTTCCTCTCCATATGTTCAGTTTATAAGGCATTTAGAAATATATGTCTTACACAGAGTTTTTTTTTTATTTCTATAAGAACACATTTTTCTCACATATAGAATTAATCACTCTCATGATTAATTTTGACATTTTGTTGACATTTAATTTGGTTCACTCAAGTTTTTAAAAAAGGTGCCAGTAGATTTGAAGTTAATCCCACAAAGGAGGATAACTGTCCTCCAGACAGAATTTACTTATATTCTCTTCTTAACCCATCAATTCAAATTTTTAGGAAAGATTTTCTCTGAGTGTGACTATATCTATTTTAAGTTAGCAGACTACTAATTTATAGAATCAATGACAAAAATATCACTTCCTGGGAAATGAATTCATGAAAATAAGGAATAGTCTAGAATGGTAGATTGAAAGACCAGATGGAACCAAACTCTAGCTATGATGGGATCAAATGGATAGCAAGGTTGATTTTTTTTTTCCTTTCTATGATTTATCCTCTACAATTCACTTTCTTTTACAATGATAAGCCCTTGATGGATCCATCTGTGCACTCTGAATTGACAGGAGTTGTGCAATTATCTTCACTAAGCAAAGGGACGAAAATACTAGCAATCCAGAATGGTTGCGCCCCCGCCTGAACCATGCCCAGTTGGCTTTAGGATGTGTTTTGTACTTAAGTTTGGACATGGGTGTGTCTGATTTTTCTGGGAATTTGCTTCAGAGAGCATAATGAGCTGGGAAACACTCCAGTTTTCCTATCCTAACACTGTCCATTCAGGAAACAGACATGACCTTGCACAAAATTCTCTCTGAATGAAAAAACTGCACTGATCCTTTGTAATTCAGAGGGCTTCCTCACAGATATGAGTTCCTTTAAGGTCACAGCAATAATTAAGCAGAGTGTTTGAGAGTGATTCTGTTGGGATGATACAGCAGAAAGATACTAAACTGCCTGCTATGTGGGACTGAGGAGGAACTGTAGGAGAGCAGATGAACTCCCCTCATGCAGCCCTGTCAAGCAAAGCACTAGAGTATATGTGATAAGACCTGAGGCTCAAATTTAGATCATTGACTGATAGATAGATTTCTCATACTTATTCTGAAATCTTTAGCAAAATATTTAATTTGCCCAGTGCCATACTCTATATATGGTACCCATAGGCTTGTTGTGGAGATTACATGAGCTAATACTCAGTGCTTGACTCCATACCAGGTGCATAACAGATGATCAAAATGACAAAGTTTAGGACTTATGGACTCAATTTAAAAAATACCTCTCTTACAAAATTGTCTTCTTGTTTTACAAATACATTAAGTTGGGGTGGCATTAAGTTCCTGGTGGCTCAAAGGGTTAAGGCACAACACTATGAAGCTATCTGCAGCCACTGCAGCACGTGTTCAATCTCCACCAAGGGAGGTGACCCATACAGCACAGCAGACATTTCCTGTCTTGTCTGCTGCTCCTCTCAGCAGTGTAAGTCCGTAGATTCTGTTCCCCATTCTGTCTCTGGTGAATCATCTCACCACCCACCACACATACCTCTAGCCTGTACCTCAGTTCTTGTATGCATAAATAAATAAATCTTAAAAAAAAAACAAATACATTAAGTTACATTGTGCTCAGTAAAATGAAATGTCACCTAAAATCTTAACTAAATTCATGTATTTAGCAAAGCAGTGTTAAACAACTACCATATTATGGGTATTCTTATTTACTCATTCATGCTTCTCACTGTATTTTCTAATCAAATGGTCTTGAATAGAAAACTACCCTCATATGGAAGTCCATACAATTGTGACACTCTTAGTTGTCTTGAGTAACAACTAAATGTAATTCAAGAAACATAATCGGATACTAAATAGGACAGATGGGAAGGGAATTACAAAATTCAATTTGGGGGCAAATGGAGGCATTTAAATATGACCTGGACAAGAAAAACTCTTAGGTAATCTCTATTATTACTTTTGTAGTTATGCAGAGAATGTTCTTATTCATGCTTATATACTTAAGTATAAGTTATACTTAAGTATAAATATAAACAAACTTTTGTGAAATATGCAAATTACTTTTAAATGGTTCATAAATATAAAAATAATATAGAAAATATTATTTTCTTCATTTATGTGGGGGTATAAAACCAGACATTCTGCTATTCTTTTATTTGTCTTATAAGTGAAATTTTCTTATTAGGATTTGGGAGAGGGGTGGAAATGAAAATATGGTCCACAACCATTTTGAAAAACATTTTTTATATGGTCATACAATAATACACTCCAGTCTACTCAGCTGACAGGAGAAAACTGGGACCTGACTGATGAAGCAATTTACCCTATAACATCAGGGCCTAATCACTACCCAGAAGAGATCATGGCAGTGGTCAGCTACCTACACTGCTCCTTTTACCCTGGTCAACATTTCAGAAATGGTGCCTTCAATCATAAGGGAGACAAAGTAAGAGAGTACAAATGGATCAATGTGAATCCATTCACTCTAATGGAGAATCAAATAAGAATCCTCCTGTGACAGGAAAGCAATAGTGTCATCCTCTTTTAATATAAAGGCAAGTAGAATCTTCTTCACCAGAGAGGAAGATAGTAGCTATTGAGTGCCAAAAGCCAGTGAATTTCAAAGTAAATTCTTCCAAACATTCCAACATTGTCACCACTAAAATTAATGCAGTATTTTCATTTTATGTCATCATTTAGCAAAATATCCAATTAATAATGTCACAGGTCAAAAAACACGTTTTTGTGTGGTTAAAACTTAAATGAATATTGTTTTAAAATGATAATTTTTTTCTAGAAGATAGGGAATTTCAAAGCAGTGGTAGAGAATGTTTATAACCTTTTGTAACTATATTTATAAAAAAAGCATCAACTGTCTATAACTCAAGTGGAACGAACTTTCAATAAACCACACAGGATAATGAGCTCATTGGATTTTTAGGCTGGAAAGATACATTATATTACCAATATTCAGTAAAATCAAGCACAAGACCATGAGATTAGCATGCATATTGTGCAATCCTCTAACACCTTAAATCTAGAGATCAACATTTTTCAGGTACCCAGACAATTTTGCGACATTGCATATGTTTTTTGTTTTTATTTTCCCCTACTTAGCACAACAGTTGTAGTTTGGCCTGTTTTCCATTTTTCCTACTTCCAGTGTATGCTGTGTAGTATAGGGAAGAGAAAAACAGATCTTAGATACTGGACAGTTATTACCTTGCAGAAATTCTAGTGCCAAAATCATCAAGGATTCAGAGATAGTCTCTATATTGTATGCAATAAAGCATCAGAGAAAACCAATATGTTGTGTCTCACCAAATACAAGGAAAGTGCATACACACATGCTAGTCATGGTCTTTGCTTCATTGCTCACAGAAAGGTCAATGAAATTCTCACTAACAGTCTGGTGGCTTACAAATTCAATTAACCAAACACACCATCTCCTCCCTGAAATGGAGAATCCATTTACCCGAAATTCTAACATATCATCTTTAAGATATATATTTACATAAATACGTATATATACACATACAAACACACAAATATCCATACACAAACATGCACAGACATGAAGATTTCCAGCATTTCAAAAATGCACATACATTTTTGCCTCTTTGTGACAACAATAAAGACCTAGTAACTATTTGCTATTGTAAACTATACTTTGCCCTAAAAATCATTCAATTGACCTCTTCTATTTAAAAATATCACATATCTAGAATCTTGCTCAAATGACAAAATATGAACTCCTTCTTTGACTCTAGTCTTCATTGATTAACCAGTGGCATTTGGATGAGAGTTTTTTTGTTGTTACTAGAGAACTTTAATTTTACCTGCATAAAAATGATTTAATTTCACATAAAAATAAAAAAGAACTCTCTTACTTTTTGTGTCAGATTGGTTATTATTTCAAGATAATGTACATCAAAGAAATAGAAAACAGGCTTTCAAACATAGTTCATGAAAAATGTGTCTACAGATGATATGATTAAAATTAAATACATCATACACAATTTCCCATCCATCGAACAAAAGAGAAAGCCTTCCATTTTTAATCATCCACTATAGAATATCTTTTATATAACTATGTGGGAGCAATGGCATGCTTTCTGCAAAGAGCTCTGAGCTGAACGTGGGTATTTTGGCTAGCAGTACAATCCTGCATAATACAGCATTCTGCAATGTGTCAGCAGTTCAAAGCAATACTCTATTCTTTAGATCACTTATCCATTATTACTTCAGACAATGAGTATCTGATACAAAATAAAAGTGATGGATGCCGAGTGAACTGGTGAGTGTGTTCTGAGTAAGAACAAACGGGAAAGACACCATGGTTCATTGCCTGATGAAATTACTTTTGAGTATTTAAATACATCTTACATTATGTTATGCATGGACTGTTGATGTGAACTCCAGAAATTGGCCCTGAAAAATTAACTGTTTCCATGCCATGGAAATATTATTTAAATATTCTAAATTGCATATTGTAAATAATTATTAAATAAAATTCTGTATATTATATTTGAGGCATCAATATTTTAGAGTAATGATTTTTTAAGTTGCATCTGGTACTTCAGTGCTATTCTTTTGCTCTCTCACCCCCTTCTTTTTTTTTTTTTTCAGCAAACTGGGTAAAGTGAACATGATGGAAAGAATAATATGTTTTCCAAGATACTGAATAATAAAATGTCCTATTTGTTTGAACTTAAAATACTAAATTTAGGATAGGAAAATGATTCATCATTTCTTGGAAAATCATTTTTTTTTTTTGTAGACCTATGCTCTTCTTGGCAGTTGTTCACATAGAATAATCTGTCTTCTACAGTTAAAGCCAAGTAGCTGACTGCCTTGGCACAGCCTTCGTGTACATGACTCTGTGTTATCAAGTTTGTGACGTCCACTGTAATCCTCTCACAATCTGTCCAAAGTCAAGTTTGATAATTTCATTCTTCTACTAAGAAATTTTGTGCCCATCTCCCACATAAGCCATTCCTACAAATGAAGAACCACCTCTAATTTCATAACCAAGAATATAATGTAGCTTTTTATGAATATCTAGTTCATTTCTTGATGTGGAAATCAGACCAACATTCCAGCAGAGTTATGAAGTTATTGTAAGAATTTAAAAAAATACAATTTTGCAAATAATTGATGAAACAGAAGTTGGTTGCTAGAAGGCTATTCAGCATTACCTATCAAGTATTCAGAGTTATTCCAAGAACCCCCATATTCTTAAAGGATCAGAGAGGTGAACAGGGATATTCTAGATTATGCCTCAAGCCATAAAACACAGAGCGGATCCTTCTGAATTATGTCTATCTAAGTAGTTCAGGTTTATTCTTTCATGGAGGTATGAATCACCTTTGAAGCTCACTTCAATATAAGACTTCAAATGATCAACTATAAAATCTGCAGACAAACACATATTTTAATATGCCTGTGATATTTTGGCTATTAGCCCTTTAAATTTCTTCTGAAAGAGAAAATGAATTCTTAAAGCTATTTTTCAAACAAAAAGATAAATGCTCATCTTCCATTCACTCAATGAATTTTCTAAAGTGAGAAATTTATTCAAATTTTCAACAAAAATATTAGTAATGATAATCATAATGAATCACTTGTAGAATGACTCATTAGAGCACTTAGAAGCAACTTTAATTTTGGAATTCTCTGACAAGAGAATCAATGTGTGATGAATATATTTCTACTTTCAAAATAAATTTCCTCAGGTTGAAATTCTCAAGTGTCCAATTTGTTGTACATTTGTCTCAAGAGATAAATTACAATTAAACTATTATTAAATGTCCAGCTTGCCTAATTTTCTACTTAGAATTAGGTAGCTTTCCTCATGAAGAAAATGCTAAATAAAATTTGATAAATTTGTGCTTCAAAGATTTAAATGTGTTGCAGTTGAACTCCACAGAAATCATCTATCAAGATCCCAGGATTAATGTTTCTTAGAATGGAAAATGAAGACCTGCTATTAAATAGAAACTGAATCTATTTTGGCAGGAGGATCTGGGCTTGGAAAGAGATAAACACCAATGTGTTGGGGCCCTGTAGAGAAAGAGGAAGGAGTGAAAAAACTCCCAGTGGATAACCTTACAGAGGAGATCTGTGTGTGTGTTGGGGGGGGGGGGGCATATTTGTGAGGGGGTCTTAGAATGATGAGCTATAAAGCTATAGAGATACTCCAAGTGATTTGTGCACCAATCTTTCCCTGAAAATGCAAATACTTAGTCAAAATTTTATTTGGTGTGTTTGTATTAATGGATGATGGTGAAGATAATATGTAGAGCTATATTGCTACTGAGAAAAAAGACCTGGTATAATGTGATCTTTTGCTCAACTCTTTTTTAAATTTAATAATGCAAACAGTCATTTATTACTGAAGAATATTTAGGTGCTAATGTAGATGTGAAATTCAGAAACCCACAAAGGATTCCAAGTTACAAAGTCAAATAAAGCAGAATACTGAAGAAAATATTTATATTGATACTTCTTTTAAGAACATTTTATTTTTTTGAGCTAACATTGACTTACAACACTTTATGATTTAGCAAATAGGTTCACACCTCTTCAGATGTATGTTACCACATTGCACCCACCACCAAACCACCAATTATCCTCCACCACAGTCCACAGGGCTCCTGCCCTCATTTGTTCCCTACCTCCCTCCGTCACCCCATCTAGTAGCCTCCATTCTGCAGTCATATTTCTGGATCTTGTTTTAATTTACTTGTCTTTTTACCTTATTTCTTTAAATTCCACCTATGAGTGAAATCATCCAGTATTTGTCTTTCTCCTGATTTATTTCACTTATCATAATCCTCTTCAGTTCTATCCATATCATTGCAAATGGCAAGATAATTGTCCATTTCTTTTACTTGACCAGAGGCCATTTGTGTCTAGGAAGTATGCACTTTATCTTATTTCTATAGATTTTATTTCTATACCCTTAACTCTTTATGTTGTGCCTAGTCTGTATAAAATACTCAATAAATATTAGTTGAACTAAATATATATGTGTGAGGGTGGCATCCTGTAGGCTGTTTTCATTTTCTGTTTTTGCTGAATGGGAGGTTCTAACCACAGACATCAAGGAATGCTATTATGTAGCAAATTTAAATGGTGTCAGCTAAAATATGCAGTGAATATATCTTTCCTGGCTCCAATTTCCTGTCAGCTTTTCAAAACAGACAGATCGTCTTTCTCATTCAAGGAAAGTAGTGGGAGGAGGGGAATCGACTTCACCCTGTCTGAACTGTTCACCTTGTTGGACACTTGAGAACCACTGAATGACTCTAGAGATGCCACAAGAAATAGTGTTGATTCTTTGTAGTCGCTATAAAAGAAAAAAAAAATCTGAGCTTTCTTACCAAGTGTTAGGGTTAACATCTCGCACCTGCTAACCTGTAAAAAGATAATAAAATGTGTCTGGGGGCTTGCAGACCCAGAGAGGAGGATAATTTGTGGACCCAATTTCTAATGTGTAAGGGGAAATGCCTTCATCTGAATCACTGATGTGATCAAATAAAAGTGGGTGAATATTCACCAATTCCTAAAGCAATTTATCTCTCCAAATGTATTCAAAATGATAATTTTATCAGGGTGCAAGCTGCTAAAATGTAGCTAGTAGATCATTAAATTTCAATAGGGAATAGACTTCATATTTAACATAAACAGTCAAGTCATTTTGGCTGCCTGCATCTTGTGCCGCATTTAGAAAGCCTCTGTGTCACCATAGGAACGGTTGTTGCTTGTGTAAATCCAATTCATTTTGAATTAGCTGAAAAGGGGGAGGGTTGCACGACTTGTTTTTGTCCATCGCTTCCCAAGTTGCCTCTTAGAAAACGTGAAGAGAAAATTAAAAATAAGGATTTTTGTCTTTCATCTTTTTGGAGGGTGTGGCAGGGAGGCAAATTTTTTTCTTCTTGGTGCCATTGGCATGATGGTGAATAAAAAATAGTGAGGTGGTTTTTCTGATTCAGAATATTTGCTGCTTAGTTAGCATTTTACCATTTGAACTATTTCCTAAGCTTATCATTCTTTTAGTTTAGAGTAATCTTCTTTCATACAAGTGACAGGAACACACTCTTCCTGGATATAATCTTACACATGGCATAAAATCCCAGCAGCAATTTATTCATGCTGAGAAGCTCTTCTTTTTGTTCGAGGAGATTTTAAAAGCTATCAGTCACGCATTCCATATAGTGAGATTGAACAATTATATAACTTTCCTTTTAACACCTAGATTAAAGCAGTTAATTGAAGGGATACTGACAGTAGGTGATACTTTACTACATGACACAGTGAGGAGAAGGCAGAGAGAGTTTAAGGCAGAAAAATGGAAGTTGGGGGGGTGGGGGGTTACTGATTGTCTGGAGAAACAAGAGAACACTGTCCTCTGTGGAAAATTTTCCTTTCTGGAAAAAAAGTCCTTTCAAAATTATGAATCGGGTCTCCCTGTTGGTGCTAGAGGTTGCACTCCGCACTGTGGGGCTTCCACAGCCATTGCATCGTGAGTTTGATCCCCAGTCAGGGAGGTGACCCACATGGTGCAGCAGACCTCACCTACCTTGCCTGCTGCTCCCCTGTCAGTGTATTTCAGTTGATCCACCTGTTCTGTTCCCCACTCTGTCTCTAATGAATCCTCACCCCCCACCCCCCGCCCCGTGCCTCTGTTCTGTACCCTGGCTCTTGTTGCATAAATAAATAATAAAAAATAATTATGAATCTGCAGGTACCCTTTTTATCTTCAAGGCCCAATTCAAATTTGATTGGCTCCAAGAACCTTTTCTATCATCTCTTTCAATAACAATTATGAGTTCCTTTATTACTTTACCCTACATTACAGATACTTATGTGTAAATAATACATTTTTCTTCCTTACATTACAAGTGGCTATTTAACTATACATCTCCTGCCCCAAAATATAGACTACTTGTGGATAGGGGATGTTTTTCCATTATTTTTAATCCTCCAAAGTCTAAGCTCTTGCCTTTAGTTACTCTGAAATAAATGTTTTTACTAGCTAATTTGCGGAAACTGAAAGGCAGAAGGGATGGAAAGGGCAGGCATAATTTGTTTTGTAGTTTTATCTAGCATGAGGATAGACAGTTATAAAGATTTGGGGGAAAGGAGGAAAAAGATAAAGGAAAGGGAAGCTTTTTGAACTCTAAAATAAGCCCGGCATATGTCAATCCTAAGAAGATACTAACAGTATGCTGAAAATTCCCTTCCCCCCAAATATATCTCTACCTTAATCACTGTGACTAAAAAGTTGCCTTATTTGGAAATAGGGCCTTTGAAGATATGACTAAATTAGAACTTTAAATAAGCAGATATTTTGTATTATCTGAGTGGACCCTAAAGGCAATCGTGACTAAGGAGAGGGCTATTATGCAGACAAAAGATGAAGTCAGAGATTAGAGTGATGTGCATAGTAATTGAATACCATCAATCACATAAAACTGGAAGAGGCAAGGAGCCTTGGACCTTTCAGGTAGTCTCCAGAGAGTGCTATTTTCTTGTCAACATGTTGATTTCAGCCAGTGACACTGGCTTTAGATTTCTGGCTTCTAGAACTATAAAAGAAAAAAAATTCTGTACTTTATTTAAGCCACCCAGTTTGAAGTAATTTGCTACAGTGGCCATAGGAAAGTAACACAACACCTACAGTGCCCCTATTTACTAAAAAGAGAAAATCAAAATTAAGAATGGGCCAGCAATTTAGCCAAGTTCACATGAATTATTATTGGAAAAATTGGTAATCAAACTGAATTCTTTTAGCATACCACCAAAGGATATCCTGAAGCCCCAAATTGTATAGGGGTATATACTCTAAAAGGGGTCCACCATCTATGGCACAAAGACAAATGAAGCAGTCTCAGTGTGATATATCTTTAAGATAACCCCTCATGGACAAATGCCAGCAAAACAAGGTTGTCCTGAAGTAGATTCTGAAGGACCAAAAGTTTGCCATAAGTTTCAGTTACCTACTGACAAGGAAACACAAGAAAGGGGTTAGGCAGGTCCTACAAAGTTGGGACTGAAGAGGAAACTCAAAAATCAAAATCAAAGTACATTGCAAGATAACAGTTGTCATTGTACAAAGAACAGCTTCCCCCATGTCTCTCATGCATGTGTTTTTATCAAGTACTACTTCCAGGTATTTCTACATGTCTGTCTTCCACTTATGTCCTTCAAATCACCTTCACAGTACTAACAGGGTAAAAATCAGGCCATAGAAGCAAAAGAGTTGATCCGCCTGCTTCTATGTTATATATGTTCACCTGCCCACTCAGCTATGCCCTTATTTCCAAGTAGCTCCCCTTCTAGGGAGTCCAGTTCATGGTATATTGGAACTTATAATCCAAGGTGGCTGCTAAGTAGGGTGGGAAAAATGGCAACTTCCCTTCACTAGCTGTATCTATAACAGTCTGACCAACCTCAAAGCTGTGTAGGTAGCTTTTGGTTTCCAGTGTATGAAGGTAGGTGGGGGGCAAAAATTCCTCCAACTCTAATACTGTTTTTGTTCAATCAGTGCTGACTCTATTCTGTAGTCTAAAACAATATAACTGCTTTCTGTCCTTCAGCAAAATAGAAATAGAGCTGTTCACTAGTTGACTGACTCATTTGGGTAGACCTCTCATAATTATACCCCTCAGTAGGAAACTATATGTATAACCCTTTCTATAATTCTAATTGTAGCTATCCTACCAGACCTTGTCTGTTGTACTTCCCTCAGTGTATAATCTTTATAAATATCAGTGAGAAATGGTGGGATTTTTCAGCTTCTGTTGAAAAGCAATTTGTTCATCCATTAAGCATTTATCAATTAAGTATCTGCTAATATCACATTTTGTGCTAGGACCTGCCTTATGTATTTAAACATATTACATTCCCATGAAGTTAGAGATTACATTTTTGGGGTTTACATTTTAGTAGGAAATAAAAAAGATAAGACAAACAAACATAAGCCAAGATAAATATGCAATATATTTTAGTATCAGATTTTGAAAAGTACTAAAGAGAAAAATAAAGCCAAGAGAAATAAAAAATGACAGGAGCTGTATAAAATGGGTGGAGGGGAGTCATATAAAATGGTTCAAGAATGACTTCCAGAGAGACAGATAACTGATGAAGGACCTAAAGGAGAGGAGAAAAAAGCCAGGGAGGAGACAGTAGTCAAGGCAGAGGGATGAAAGAATTTGAAGATATTAATTATAAAAAAGGAGATCAGTTAGACCCAAGATACAAACTGCATAAAGCTTTCTAAAGCCATTGAAATAACCTTGGATTTCATCATGACTGAGATGGAAAACCATTGGAGGGTTTTGGGTTGACATGACCTGGATTACATTTCAAGGACCACTCAAGGAATCTTACCAGAGCAAGTAAGCCATTGAGAAGGTCATAATGGTATGTGGTTACATATATATAAAAAAAGGCAAATTATCTAAATTACTCTTTATATTAACATTGCCTCACTGTTGAGTTGCTCAGAGACACTGATGAGTCCATGTACTATGCTCTATTTCACTTTTGCCCTTTTTGATTTTCATAATGAAATTCAAAACACAAGTGACCTACATGGTTAAATGTCTTACTGCAATATCATATCTCTATCTGAAGAGAAGAGAAACAGAGAAAATTAATTTTTTTAAAAGCTGGCCTTTTCCTGATGTTCCCAAATGCCTATAGCATCAGCCAACAAAGCCAGCTTTGACTTTGCTTTCTTTATTGTTCTGGAAATCCTTTAAAAGTGTTTAAAATATTGTTCAATCTGCCTTTCTGTTTCACCAAGGAATTTACACTGAATAAATTTGCAATTCAGAATTTCCTTTGCATATATAGATAAATCTAGAATTTAATTAAATATTAGTATTATTTTAATTCATGGCACAAACTCTCCACAATTAGGAAGTGAGATAGGGAACAAATAAGAGCAGAAAAAAAAAAAAAAAACAATCTAAGAGAGTTAAGGACAGGTGATACAGGCAGAGGAGGGGCAAGAAGTCAATTCAAGATTCCAAATTATATAGGTTATATCATTTATATGACTTTAGAAGGGCCTAAGGGTGTGCTTTAAATTCCATAAACCCCATTGTCTCTACCTGGCAGCAGCTCCATCTATTGTTGACAAAGTATCTTGCAATTTCTAAACCTTTCAAATACATAACATGCACAATTTATCCAATTTTAGTGACAGAAACATCTCAAGAGTTTTGTAAATCTAGTTCGAAGACAGATTTTAGAATCAGGATGACAACTTTAAAATATCTTAGGACTCTAAGATCTTACTATGTAGTTTGCATATTGGTACTTGAAAATTGCTCTAACTAGATCTTATTGCATTTTCTTGTTCTCATTAAGGCAAACCACCATGGGTACCATTCTTCAAACAGTTCTTCTCGCTTAAGAAAAGAACATGAGAAGTTACTTTATAAGTAGATAAACAGAATAAGAAGGAATGATTCCAACTCAGTTTAACAGCTTCCCTATAACCCAGTCTGATTTCCCAATTGAGAAGGAGCTGCTGACTCATCTGTGTCAGATTATGCAACTTCAGAAATGCCTTTTGAAATAAAGAGTCCAAAATTCTCTTACCAAAAAAGGTGTTTCTTTTTTTTTAAACTGAAAGCATAAATTACTGAAAGCTTCATTTTGTTTATATTTTAAAATCCCATTTTCCCTCTTGTGTTTACGACAAAATATTTATCGTGTTGGGAATTTTGTATCTTCATCATTTTTCTTTCATTTTTCTCTGACAGCATTGCTAGAATTGCTTTTATCCAACACTGCCTTCATTTTTCATGAATACTTGCTGTGTTTTTCCAAAGAAGATAGGAACAAAGTTGAAAGGACAAATGTTAACAAAGAATTGATTCCAGTCAGCAGTCCTAAATTCTGAAACTGGCTAATGACAATATCACTGGGAATCCTTTGTGGATTCTTATGTTTTCTTAAATAAGAAAAAAATAAGGATTTGGTTTTCGTGTAACAGACAGGTCAAAGTGTAAACACTCAAGAGTTTAACTTGTGGAACAGGCTCCAAAATTAAAATTCCAACATAATACTTTTGACTCTACAATTGCATTTTCAGGCACATGTAAATTTTGATTTGAATAAAACCTCAAAGTAACAAAACCCAAAAAGAGAACCGTGTTTCATTCCTAAACTAGTTGAAATACCTATTTGGGATAACAGCGAGAAAATGTCAAAATGCTCACTGTTTTACTAAACATCTGGCATACTGTATGTAAATATCAACATTCTCACAAAATTAATAGCATAATCTCCAGCAATTTAAATCCAAGCACACCAACTGACTAACTTTGTGATTTTGAATAAAACATTTAAACTGGCAAAGTTTATAAAATGGTAATAATAATAATAACTACTCAAGGATATAGTAAAACAAATGAGTTATGTATTATTAAGGAAGTTAGATGAATAAAAATATGTAAAGAGCTGAAAATGATGCCAACACACAGAATTTGCACTCTCCAAGTATGAACTAATGCTTTCCTTAGCGAATCTAGCTAATTTTGGGTCTTCTCCTGATGTTAAAAGTGATGACCTGGAGTCTCCCTGGTGGTACAGGAGTTAAAGACACAGCACTATCAAGCTATTAGTAGCCACTGTGGCATGAGTCCCATTCCTGGCCAGGGAGATAACATACCCATGGGGTAGCAGACCTCTCCTGTCTCATCCACTGCTTCCCTCAGCAATGTATTTCAGTAGAACCGCCTGTTCTGCTCCCCACTCTGTCTCTGGTGAATCCTCTTACCCTGCATCTCTGGCCTACATCCCTGTTCTTGTATGCATAAATAAATAAATCTTAAAAATAAATAAAAGTCATGACCTTACAAAGTTACAAAAGTAATTCAATGGAGAAAAGATAATCTTTCTAACAAATGGTACTAGACTAAAGCATCACACTTAAAATCAAACTCATAATGAATCAGATTTCAATGCAAAAACCTTAAACTAAAACTTTTGTAAAAAAAAAAATATGAGAAAATATTTAGGATCTAGGGTTAAACAAGAAGTTCAATAACTTGAACCAAAAAAAGGAAACTTGATCATTTGAATCTTAGTAAAATCTAAAACCCTTTGAATTCCAAAAGAATCTGCTGAGGATGAAAAGATAGGCTGCAAGGAGAAAATATTTCAAAGTATGTGATAGAGGATTAGTAGATAGGATACAAAAAGAACTCTTAAAACTCAAAGTAGGAAAACCTAACCTAATCTGTCACTTAGAATATGTGCTAAAGAAAAAGAAGATGCATATATGCATACATGATACTCATATAAGCTGAAAATATTTTCAACCTCATCCATTAGGGAAATGTAGGCTGAAAAACTAATGAGATATTATAATACATCAACCAGAATAACTAAAATAGAAAATTTGTGACAGCAGCAAATTCTAGTTTATATAAATGTGGAGAAAGAGGATCACACATATACTGCTGATGAAAATGTTAAGTGGTAGTCACACTGGAAAGAATTTTGGCAATTTCTTATAAAACTACACTGACAACTATCACACACCGAACAGTTGCACTCCAAAGTAGTTATCATAGAGAAATGAACACTTACAAGAACATAAAAACTGTTACATTAATGTTCCTAAAAGCGGTATTTATAGTAGCTAAAAACTGTAATCAACCTACAGGGCCTTCCTGGTGGCGCAGCGGTTGAGCGTCGCACTGTCAAGTATCCACTGCACAGCAGCGCAAGTTCAATCCCGGGCCAGGGAGGAGACCCACATTGCACAACAGACCTCTCCTGTCTCGTGCACTGCTCCCCTCAGCAGTGTGTTTCAGTCCATTTGCCTGTTCTGCTCCTCACTTTGTCTCTGGTGAATCCTCTCACCTCCTAGCCTGTACCCCACCTCTTGTATGCAAAAATAAATAAATGATAAAAAAGAAAAATAAATGTAATCAACCTACATGTCCTTCAATAGGTAAAGTATTATTTTGACTGTGGCACATCTATACCATAGACTATTACTCAGCAATAAAAAGGAACAAACATTTAACACTCACACAGCAACCTCCAGGGAACTATGCTGAGTGAAAAATACCAATATCAAAAGGTCAGATATTATATAGTTCAAGTTATGTTCACACTCTTCAAATCACAGAATTTTAGAAATGGAGAACAAATTGGGGTTGCTAAGGATCAGGGGTGGGGATGAAAGAATGGCTACAGTGACTCAATAGGATCCCTGTAGTGTTGAAAATTTTCTATATCTTGGTTATATGGATATAAGAGCCCATTTACAATCTTGGAGCACAGTTTCCCAAGATGTTAGCATAGGAAAAAACTGGGTAAAGAATGTAGCTCGGCATTATTTCTTACAGCTGCATGTGAATCTACATTTATCTCAGTATAGAAAGGTTAATTTTAAGAAACGATGGACTCAAGGATTCTTTAAAAAAAAAGTCTTTCACCCCTACTTAGTCAAAACTATAATTGAACCCATTCCAACACACAAAAATCATTATTATATTTTTTCAAGACTATGACAGAAAAATTTTCCCAATTATTTAGTATTCTCTCCTTATCAAGAAAGTCTTTCTTATCTGCACCTCAATACCTCACGCTCTATCAGCTTACCTGCTTTGAATTAAGGAAAGAAAAGGTCACCTTCCTCAGAATATTATTCCTCATATAAGAAATGAGGTTTTTAAATGGAAATATATTAATTATTGCTTTTCAACTGTGTGTCATGAGCTGAATGTTCAAATGATGACACCACCTGTTCAAATGATGACATTTCATAGTCTCTTTAATGTCTTTAGTCTTAGAAACTAAAAAACAATCAAAATCCTAGATTCTCATTTATAGCTATTATCATTCCATGAACGTTAACGATCCACTTTTCTTTTACCAATCTTTCTATTTTACTAGAAATTGAATGATAGGGAATATTTTGGTGCTGAGTGTATTGATGGACTGTGTCTCTTTGGGTTGGGAATGAATAGTGGCTGTTGAGCAAATATATGCCTTACCTCTCTGATTTCCTTACAAAACCCTTATATCCAAGGATGGTAAGTTAATTGCCATTTCAAAAGAGAAAATGTAAGACTTGAAGCCATCTCAGAATTTAAGGTGGTATATGATTGTTTTGACAGTGCTGTCTCAAGGGTGGGCGACCCTGAGGGCCCAACTGACTGAGGAACTCACCTCTACAGTCTCTGTTCCAGGAGGTACATCATGCTTTCTTCTTGCTCTGAGAGGACAGCAGGGTTAGTCACAAAAAGGTAAATCACCCCTTTGAATCCTAATGAAATCTAGTTAACTGATCCTTGAAGTCATGTGTTTTGTCTCAAATACAAGCAACTTTTATCAATTGGAGGGAAATTGATTTGGGGACATTTATAATAGAAAAAAAAATGCATGTGGACATGCCCTTTGTCTGTAAAAGCTTTTATCTGGTTGTCAAAGTTATTTGCCTTCTGCTTTTATTTCTTAAAAGCAAAGCAAAACAACCACAATAAAAAAAAATCTTCTGACCTGTTTGCTTGACTTTATTGATGACACTGGTACAATTGTGCAGGAATGGCCTGAGGTTCAGCATTGCAATGCGAAGACAGCATCACAATGAGAAGTTGTGATATAGCATGAAAAAGTTGGTGTAGTTTCAATGGACATGTTTTTTAAGGTAGGAAATATATTTTCCCTTAGGCTATGAGCTAAAAATGGTAGCAGGACTGATATCATATAAAAACCTAGTCTGGGACATGCTCAATAAAACATAAGCCTCTTCTCTATGACATCTGCATGATCTTAAATTAGCACAAACTTCCATTGGTTCACTCTAATTTCCAGGAACTGGATGCAAGTAATAATAGAGCATGTTTGCACTTCAGCCTAGCAGGATGCTGGTTGGGGGCCTATCTTGAAAATAAAATGAAACAGTAAATGAGTATGATAGTTCTTTGTAAACTGTCAAGTCTAATACAAATAAAAATTGCTTTCGTGATAAGTCAGAACAAAAAAAATGCTAAATATAGGTGGGAGTAAAAGTCTGCTTGTTTTCTCCAATATAAAATGAGTCCTTTGAAAACAAAGGTCATTTCCCTTATGTTTATCTTTGTAATTGTCCTCTTCTGGAAACTTCCTCAGTCTTCGGATCTCTATCCCACTTACTGATCAATATACAAATAATGTTGTTGCTGTTTTATTTTAATTACTGCTTTAATTCTGCAAATAAGCCTTACACCTGTGGCACTTATCCATCTTATTGTGATGAATTTGAACAAAATCATCAAAGTGTTCTCACTTGGGACCATGTGCTAACTCACCTGTGTAAAAGCACCTGCAAGATGCTCCAGGTTTTTTTTATGCACATCGAGCAATTGAACTTTGTTCTTTCCTCTCAATTCTTGACACTTTAAAAGTACAAATAAAAAAAATATATTTGAAATAGAAGCAGAATGGTTTAAGTGAGATTCAACGCAGTTGCACAATATCCTTCTACAGTTTGGTACTGTCCTTGGTAAATGAAGCTAAAATAAGATGGAGATGCTGTCCTCTAGAAATCTTCCTGGAAGTACAGAGGAGTGAAGACATAATGAAGCTGTGTGGGGTAATATGGGTGAAACGAGTGGTTATACTGTCTTGATGGCAAAAAGTACTTCTGAGAAACGGTTCTCAAGAAGATGACATCTGACTTGAACCTGAAATGTAGGTCAAATGCTGAGGCAAGAACAATTGATACCCCTAAAGAATATTAATCCCCGCTTACCTTAATCTCTTTCTTTCCATATGGAAAGGAAACAGTGCTATAAAATGTCTTAGCTTCACTGAATTCTGGAATAAGAATGTCATATCAACCAACAACATTAAAGAATTGCCAGGGGCACCCTCATAATGAATTTTAGGTCTCTCTTGTTCTTTGCATTTGGAAGGAAAGTCAATCTACTGTGGTTAAAAAAAAAAAAAAAAGATTGGGATTTGGCATCAGGCAAGATTTGGGTTCAAATTTCAGCTCTGCTACTTGAGCAAGTTATTTAACCTTTATAAACCTTAGTTTCTTTTTCATTAGTGTGAGGATTATAAAGGTATTTAACTCATTAGAATTTTGTTAGCATTAAAAGGCTTAATGCATGAAAAAGGCTTAACCTAATGCCTTGCACACAGAGAGCACCTAATAAACATAAGCTATTGTCATTACAAGGAATTTCACCCTCAACTACTATATTTTTCATCCCTGCACCCTGCACTGTGAAAAAAAAACACAAACTATGCTAAGGCAAATGTTGAATTTTTAAGCATAGATTTGACTATGAATGTTAATGAGGAAAAGGTAATTTGAATATACCCAACTCCTCCATGAATGGAATCATGCTGTCATCTAAATTGGGTATACAGTGCCTCCCTCATTGTCACAGAGGAAACCATACATGGATGCTCCTCTTTGTTCCCAGTGGCAGATCTAGCCAGGGTTGATTTACTGTGGCTCACATAGCTCCAGCCATCTGGGATTACTGAGGAAATCATCAGACTTGGGAGGGTCACTGTTTAGACTTGAACCATCTGTATAAGCTTGGACTGTCCACCAAAAATGTGGCTCATTATGCTCCTAGGCTATTAACTATCAACTTTCGTTTTGAAATATAAATTCTGCTTTCTTGGCTGCACCACTGATCTGGTTATAATGTGCTGTGTATAATGGAAAAGTACAAAGGGAAAAATGGAAATTTAAAGACTTACTACAATTACAACAGCAGTTGATAACTATACTGATTTCTGCATGTAAATTAATTCCCTTTGCCAAACATCCATGTTGCAGCTTAACCCATTACCCCAATTTTAAATAGCATGTTAATTAGCTTCTGCTTTTATTCATCTGACTTTTTTCCTGTCCAGAAACTTATTCTTATTTTGGGTTTCTCATGTCTTTTCATTTGTTACTCTAATTTATTTTCCTTTTCCTTTCATTTGTATTTTTCAGTTTTTGGGGAGAAGGGGAAGGGGCACAAAGAATCTTTTAGAGGACATTACAGCAAGATTTCAGCTTAGCATGAACAAGAAGCCATTCTGCTGATACATCCTCAAGCACTCACACAGAAAAGTCATTGCCAAAGAAAAGAAAACAAAACAACATGCCCTGTATTGCACTAAGTCCCCAAGACCGTCATGATGTCTTGGTCAGGTTATCCCCGATAATGAGCACATGCTCAGTAGCTTCCTGAGAAAGAACCCTGGGGTTTTCCCTAGTTCCTTAATTTTAATTGAAGTTACCCACTGTTTTTTCCCCAAATGTCCAGGCTTGCTGAGGACTAATGTGTTATACACTTAACTGCTGATTCACCTCATAGACAACTAGCTACTAAATATGAGGAATAATATCAGATTTAAATGACAGCATGCAATATTTCCATATTAGATGACATATCCCATGTATCTAATAGCATTTGCATACTCTAATAGAGCTCTATGGCCTAGCTGTACAGCACAAATAATAATAGCTTTTTTATTCTCAATTTTCCTTGTAAGCTGCAGACTTTTCTATAGCCTTAGTTGTCTATATTGTTCTTAGCACGGCTTCCCTTTTATCTCTCCCAGAACTGTTTTTTTTTTTTTTTAAAGATTTATTTATTTATGCATACAAGCACTGGGGTATAGGCCAGAGGTGTGGGGGGTGAGAGGATTCACCACAGAGAGCTGGGAGCAGAACAGGCAGATTAATGGAAGTACACTGCTGAGGGGAGCAGCGGGCACAGCAGGAGAGGTCTGCCGCACCATGTGGGTCCCCTCCCTGGCCGGGCACAGCAGGAGAGGTCTGCCGCACCATGTGGGTCCCCTCCCTGGCCGGCAGCAGGGATCGAACTCGTGCTGCAATGGCTGCAGTTTGCTTCACAGTGCGTTGCTTAACCCACTGCGCCACCAGGGAGGCCCTCTCCCAGAGCTGTTTAATCTCTCTCACTTATAGGTCCTATACCTTTGGTTGAACCATTGCTCATTCCAACAAGTCTCCATCTTAAAACATTGTAACACAGTGACACCTAAATTTAGATAGATACCCAGTAGCCATTCCACCCCTGTTTGAAAAGATGTTTACCTATTTTTCAGAGGTCCCATTGCAGCCGTAATCCTAAACAATACTCTCTCAAAGTTCAAAGTACTCTTTGCCTCTGATTTTAGAAAAATGGCAATAACTCTTGGAGAAACTCTTTTTGCAAAACTATTTTCTATATAACTTTTAGAAAAACTTTTAGATTTCTCTGTGAACCTCAGTCCAACAACTCTGTATCTTTCTGAATGTTACCCAATCTTACCTAATTTTATTTTTAAATTTACCCAGGAGATAATTCTAAGATCTTTCGAAACAAACCAAACTTAAATGACAATCTAACTTTACTTTTTACCAATTTGTTGACATATAACTGATATATCATTATATAAAATGTACAGTTTTGTTCGACTGACAGATTTTATGAAATGATTACTGCAACAATATTAGTTAGCCTTTTTCATATCATATCCTATACAATAAGAAGCAAAATATTTTAAAAATTCTCATTGTAATGAAAAGTCAGCATTTGCTTTAACAACCTTCATATATATTTTACAGCAGTGTTGATTATAGTCCTCGTGTTGGTGCATTATTTCCCTAGTACTTATTTAGCTAATGACTGAAAATTTGTAACTCTTCATAGTCCTCAGCTTCTGCACTCTGTTCTATACTACATCCTGTAGTGCAATATCCTCATTATTTGTCACCACATTAACTGTAAAATAGCTTCCAAAAATGCCTCCATAGAGGCCTGTGGATCAAATTGGATTTAAATAGGGAAAGAACCTTAACATTATCTTATTTTCTTCCAGATGGATAGATACTCAAAAGTAATTATTCTTTTCATAAATTCTGATTGTCTAGTGCTTAAAATGATCCCATTATTTAAGAACTTCCAAAATAACCTTAATATCACAAGTCAAATTTACAAAATCTGCCCTCCAAAATGTAATTTCAATGTCAAATATCCCCATTGACTGAGGTCTCCTATCTGATGGAACTCTCCTATTGAATATAAAAGCCTTTTAGATAGTATTGCATATGCAGAGGATTATTTAATCCTTTCATAAATAAGTACTGTCAACTCTTGCTATTATATTTCAATTTCCAGCTCCAAGTAATGGCCACTCCCAAATATATTTAGTCTTTCTGAGGGAGACTTCGTGTAATCACAAAAGTGCTAATTATTCCATTTCTGTTTCTCAAGCATATGGGAAAGTCTATCTTTAAAATTATACCTTGTACTTTCTTTTGTGTGTGCATGTTTTTATTGTTATTATTATTTTTTTTCCTTGAGTCCCTATATTCCTCTTACAAGTGAAACCCTCTTTGCACATCAACTTCTGGAAGACTGGTATTTTACCCATTACCTTCATTCTAGTGGAAAAAAAAACAAAACAAAAACAAAAAACAAATGGGATGCTATGGCTGTAGATTAATTATTTACAGCTCAACAAATACAAAATAATATCTGGTGCTAGATTAAGAATGACTTCAAAATTCTCAAAACATGAGGCATCTGATTTTTACCATCCCCTTTTTCTGTCCCCCACACCTACAAAAAGTGTTTAGATATTAGTGACTTCTGCAGTGCTCATTGATTAATAGGGAAATAATTAATGAAAGGTGTTCTCTTCATTTATAAGTGCTGCAATATAATTTCCAATGTATCATTTACTACTTTTCCAGAGTAGAATTGCATCAAAGAGAAGAAGACCATCAGAATATGTCCAGAAAGTATTTCACAAAGGCAGATTCTATGTTTCTTCTCTAGAGTCTCTACATACCAAATGTATCCCTCTATGGGAAATAGAAACTACTATCATTGTGCATAAGTAAAGGGATAAGGAAGGCAAATACCATTTTTTAATACCATTTTCATGAATGATGGTCCATAGACCACAGGCATAAGGAAAACCTTAAGCGACTGCAGAAAATTCACATTCCAAGATGTCATCTCAGATCTGATCATGAACTCTGTAGGAGTTTGCCTGCATTTTTCACAGGCTTTTAACTTCAGTCATAAACATTTGGAAGTTGAGAATTACTCTATGGGTGTGGTCAGTGAAAAATACTTTGTTTACTGAAGCATACAGGACTTAGCACTTAATTAATAGTGTTGGTAGCAATTAATAGGTAATAATAATAATTACAAATAGCATTAATTATGGGATATTAAAAGTTTAGTAATGATTGGACACAGTTAGATGAGGAAAAGTAATTATGCAAGGCGCTCTGCTAAGTTGACTGCATTCAGATCAGCAGGAGATGTCACTGAAATGAAGGTCCTGATTCAGGAGTTCTCCATGTGACCTGAGCTTCCACGTTTCTAACAAACTCCCAGGTATAATGAGGATGCTGGTCTTGATAACAACTTCAATAGCAAGGATTAAGAAGATTTAAAAGAAAGTTCCAAAGAACCGCAAGAGAATGGCTACTTCAAGTATAATAAAGCATAAAAATATACCACAAATAACTGTTTGTATTATAAACATGCATTTTCTGAGAAAACTCGGAAAATTTTCTGGTGGAAATTCAAAAAGTTATTGTTCCATTTGAGACCCAGGACATATACTATCTTTGGAACTGGTTTCTTAACCCATTCATGTTCTATTTGAATTCCACCCTGATGTGCTATCGGTTGAAAGAACTGTAAATAGAAGTTGTTTGTCCTTCCAGAAGGGAAAGCAAACTTGTTCTGAAATGTTTGTATAAGTTGAAATATTTTATAGAGGTGAATATTAGTGATACTATGTGAAATGATCCAAGAAGAAAATGATTCCAAGAAGATAGAGGATAATTGGCATCAATAAATTGATGAATTGATTAATATTCATTAAAATAAGATCTGAGGAATTAAACTTACATGAGAATCATTGTATTAGTAATTGCATAAGGATTTTAAAATTTAATTACCAAACAATGTTATGAACAAATTATTCTTTTCTACATTTTACTCTTAATGAAGTAAGTCCAGAGATGTTTTTCTAAGATCACCTGGCTGGTTATGACAGAACAGGACTCCAGTCTGTCTGACTCTCAAGTCTCGAATACTCTATTATATCAAACTATCTCTCTCTGAAAAAGAAGCAAAAGATACTCAGCATCACCAGAGCTGTCCAGTGCTGTACCATTCTCTCCACAGAGTATTCATTATCCATGGAGACTGATATTGGCTCCAAGGGTAAAAAATATTTCCTAGGATGGAATGGAAAAAAATTAATCATTATAGGGTCAGAAGGCCATGTGCAAAAATAAACAATTTATCTATGATATTAAAATATAGGAATATGTGAGGTGATTGCAAGAAAAAAAACAATGAAAAATCTGTTGTTAGGGTAGAGTAGTTTGATAATGAAAAGTTGGATTGAGAAACACATCATGGAAGGAGAGTTCACCCTCAGAAGAAATACTGACTTCTGTCAGCATTGCCACAAATAATAGAGATGACCCATGGATTCTAGCATATGGGATTTATCCATCACCAACCAAGGAAAATGCAACTCACAGGGTGGTAGATGACTCCATATTAAGACAACCCTGTTAGCAATTCATATGGCTGACAAAGCTAATGTGGAACTCTGCTGCCTTCCACAAACAACTTATTTAAAGAAGTAAAGAAAATAAGGAGGGAGGGAAAGAGAAATGGAAGGAGGAAGAAAATAAAAAAGGACAAAACTGCTAACTTATCTTTCTTAGAAGCTAGGGACACCGTATAGCCTGAATATTGTCTATAATTGTCATTAGAGTTCATTTAAGTCAGATATATAACTCAGACAAGAAAACAAAAGGGATTAATTAACAGATAGCTGCCAGTACCAATTGCATGTGATGTCTAAAAACAGTTTAGCTTAATATGAGCTGAAATACTTGAGCATGAATGGAAGGAATGTAAGGGGAACCCTTGGAACTGAGATTCTGCTTTCTGGCAAAGATCTCTTCCTAAGAAAAGAGGGAATCCTGGGATCCACTCACAAAATGTACCTGTCTTTCAGTTTAGTCTCCCTACCTGGAACCCTTGGAGAAATAAAAACAGGTGATCTATAAATTATGAGTATAAGAATCCTATCTAGGAAGAGAAAGCTGCAATTTAGATGGTAAAAGCTATTTTCTTAAGAAACTGGGCATATAGGACAAGCTATTTTGGTGCCCATATATAGGATACAACATATGGGTTAAGAAGAGAAATTCTTTTAGATTAGCAGAAAACGCAGGCTGATCTTGCTACATCAGGAGAATCAATGCATCAGTGGCCCAGCAATATATTTTTGGCAAAGAGGAACAGCTTCAGAACAACAGGGTTGGCAAAACATTGTTTGGCAAGCTGCAGTGGAAAACACTGTGCATAGTAATGGTAGCAGCAGTGACCAGGCACTTTCAAAGGGATTCAAAGCCAACAGACATCACTTAACAAAGGAAAAGCTAGCATAGCAGAAGAGAATAAAGTATATCTGCAAAGACTTTAACCCAACGAATGAAGTAACTTCCTGTGGTAGATGGAAATTTTGTTTTTTAAAAAAAGGACAAAATATATATGGGACACAGATATGATAATTGTGACATGACCTATGTTACTTTTATTTTTTTCATCCTTAGGTTTATGTCTCTGTCCATGGGCAAAGTGAATTGAATATAAAAACAAGCTGACTGCCCATCTTCTCTTTTAGAGTTATTGATCATATGCTAGGTAATGTCTCTGGCTCTTATCTGTACCTTTTCTTTTCTCTACCTTTTCACCATCACAACTTTCTGTGTCCCCTGCTGTCTAAGAAAGCAATATTCCTCTGAAATGCAGTTGTATTTTTTTGTGCAAAAGAAGTAAAAGAAAAAGAAAGGTGAAAGCATCCTCCATTTTAACTTTTCACCTTTCACAAGGGAATCTAATCTTTGTTTTGTTGACTGGCATTAGAGAAGCAAAGTAAAGTAGAAAGTAAGAACAGACAATGCACTCTACTTTTCATATAAACAGATGTGAAGGAAGGAAGAACAAAGATATAGGGCGGTGGGGGGAGGGGGAAGATGATGATGAAACATGAGGAAAAGAAGAGAAAACACCAGATTACTAGAGAATTTAAGAAGCTGCTACAAACATAAAAGCTGCAGTTATAAATTTCTAGAAGAAAATATTGGAGATATTCATTGAATCCATAAGTAGGTAAAAATTTTGCAAAGAGTACACAAAAACATTCATCATAACAGGAAATATGTAAATTGAAATTCAAAATTAAAACTTTCTGTTCTTCAAAATTTTTAAGAAAACTAAGTTGCAAGCAACAGCAAGAGAGAAAATATTTGCACGAATACATACATATATATAATAAAGAGCTTATACAGCGAATATACAAAGCAGTTTACAATTCAATAACTAGAACAAAAGCTTACTTTTCAAAAAGAAAAAAAATATAACAAAGTCTATATAAGAGAATATCTACAATAGTAAATATAGAATCAAAGACATAGACCACAAGGGACATAATAGCATATTTTTCTAACTGTAGTACTAAGAAAATGGTGGGTATTGAACTGGGAAATGGCAAAACACAATTTATATTTTAAAATCTAACTAAAACTCTTGTGGGAAATTTTGAAAGTACTGAGTGAATGCTACAGGATTAAGAAAGAAGCAGTAAGTGGGGTTGAGAAGTTACTGACACTATGGCTTGGTGTAAGGGACCAGCAATGAAGCTTGTAAATTAAACGTGTTTAGCATATATATTAGAGGACCCTCTGATGACTGGAGTTGAGCATAAAAGGAAGAAAGAAAGAAGTCAGACAAGACCACCAAATTTAGTTCTTTATCTGCTAGGAATGTGATGGTGTCATTTGGGGAAATAATAAAGATTTGGGGAAGAGTGATTAGGGAGAATATGTATTAAGTCATCATTCAGAGATAGGGTGAACCTCAGAGGATCAGGGCTGGGAATATAACTGTATGTATCATCACCACCCACATGGCATTTGAAGCTATGAGAAGCTCCTTGGAGGAAAGTGAAGAGGATTAATGTCATAGACAAAATCGTGGACCCCCAAAACTTTCCACATTTCAATCCATAGAAACTGTGAATAAGTTACCTTATGAAACAGAAACGATTTTGCAAATGAACTTGAAATGGGAAACTCTTTGGTTATGCGGTTGTGTCCTATGTAATCACATGCAAAAATTTTCCTTGGTTGTAATGTGAGGAAGATGTAATATGAAAGGAAGTACAGAGAGAGATTTGACACTCTGGTTTTGAAGATAGGGGAAGAAAACAATGAATTGGAATTCAGACAGCCCAAAAAAGCTGGGGGTGGGGGGAACAACAACAAGAAAATGGTTCTCTCTCAGATTCTTCAAAAGGAAACAGCTATAATATACCTTGATTTTAGTCCAGTGAGACTTATATCAGACTTCTGACTCATAGAGCTTTAAATTATACATTTATGCTGTTCTTCACTACTAAGTATATGATAATTTTTCATGGAAGCAATAAAAATTTAATACAGGAGTTGATTCTCAGAAATTTAGAGGCTAAATCAAGGAAAAGTCAACTAAAAAGCCTGAGAATGACAAACCAGTATGAGAATAAGAAATTCAAGAGAATTTAATGTCATAAAAAGCAATGAGAGAGATGAATAATTCCATTAAATGTGCCAAAGAGGTAAAATGAGATGAGGACAGAAAAGGACCCACTGGATTTGCCAATATGAAAGTGGTCGGTGAAACTCACAGGTGGTTTCAGTTTCAGTGGTTAGGACAGTACCCTAGATAGTAAAGAAGAGTGTGGGAGAAAGGAACATAGGTGAGGATTGCCAACTAAAGTTTTGATATGTTTCTTGTGAAGATGAGCAAAGTAATGGGGCCAATATTTCTAGCTGGTACAACTGGGTAGTCAACTTGGAAGGAATAGTCATGGGAGAAAGATTATGAGTTTAGTTGTGAACATGTTGCTTTTGAAAGGGCTACATGTAGAGTTGTCCAGCCATTACTTCTTCATGTTTATCTGCAGGTTGGGACTATGAATACAATGAAAGATTGTTGAATCATGGACATATAAATCTTATTTTAAACCTTGAGTGAGTTTGTAAAGTCAATCAGAGAGGCGTAGGAGGAGAAGGGAAGTAACATTATATGTAAACACAGTATTAATCTAGTTGGAAATTTACAATTTACAAAGTAGAAGTATATGACCTACGGAAAATTTGAAAAAAAAATTATACTGATTCTATTGTAGAAACACACTTCAGAGATGTGAGATAAAAAAGTAAATCATCAGTAAATAACAAAACTACTATTGTGGCAAGATAAAGTAAATTTGACTATCAGTAGAGCTGCTGGAAGCCTTATTTTGCTAAAGGTGGATCATCAAAAAGTTTTTGACATGTCCCGCTAATAGTCTCATTGCTCAAAAGGCATAGGGTAATAAAAGCATAAAGGAGAGGAAATGCTATTGGCACCTAATTCTGATCAACAATGAGAACTGATGAAGGCAGTAGAAGTGATGGTAGCCTGGGGAGAAAATGATGATGTGATCTTAGGTTATAACATTGTAAGAAGAAATATTGTGCATTTATTAAGAACATACCACTGGAGACCAACTTGCTATGTTCAAAATCTACCTCTTATACCTGTTGGATAGCCTTGAACATGTTTCTTCATTATCCTATGCCTTACTTTCTTCATCAGTAAATAAGAATGATTAAAAAAACTTTATTGTGTTGCAGTAACAATTACATGTTACTACTTACAAAGCATTTAAGTCAGTGATTAGCACACTGAAAATATTCAGTAAATGTAAGATGATGATGAGCATGACAATGATAATAACAAATAATGTTTACCTTAGATTTCAGAAGAGTTATGTTTGAAATATGTGTGGAAGGTGCATTCTATAATGTATAGAGGATGGATGAATGATGTTTTCAGGAGATGATCCCCCTTTACTGACTGTTAGCGAATATTCACTTATGATAACGTCCAGCTCATCCAGCACTGGTAACAGGACTGGCATAGTAACCTGCAGTGGCCAAGAAAAGAAGCATCAGGAGATTAATCAAAGTCATGTCCTTTAAAAGGACCAAAAGAGAAAATGAAGAAACCAGATACACAAGGTCACGGTAGAGACATGGAACAAAGCTAGAGCACAAAGGACTGAGTGGCTACTAGAGCAGAAGACATGACAATAGGGGGAGAGAGAAGCTAAAGGGTCTATAACTAGTCAACACCTGGCACCTGGCTTTTCTGAGCCTAATTTATCTCCTTAACTATGTGACATAACTGCGGATCATATGGATTTTGGTACTCAGTAAAAGCAAATTTTTATCCCAAAGATCCCAGTTGAACAAAGAACATTATTGGGAAACAGGCAAGATATTTTATCTTTTGTTTCACATATATATGCAATCGTACACAGAAACAAGCATAGGGACATCAAAACAAGCAATCACAGATGCACCTGGCAAACGTGTGCGAGGAAGCTTTTGTGGATGCTAAGTAAGTTACTTTCTAAGGAAGTTGAAATTTAAATGCCAAACCTCAGTGCTGATAGAGTGAGGAAAACAAACTCATGATAGGTGTAATGATTAATTTTGTTTCAACCTGAGTTGCTGTGGGGTTAAACATTGTTTCTGGGTGCACCTGTGAGTGTGGATCCAGGGGAGATTACCATTTGAATAGGTGGATTCAGTAATTATAGTCCACACCGTGAGCGGAAATCATCTAATCCACTGAAGGCCTACCGGGAGAGCTTCAGGCAGAGGAAGGAGGAATATGCCTCCTTTCCCTTCCTCAAGGCTTAGCTTGGATTTCTCATCTCATCTTCTCTACACTTATGGAACTGGACTGAATTATAACCCTGATTTTTCTGGTCCCTAGCTTTTAGTGTGTGTGTGTGTGTGTGTGTGTGTCTGTGTACTTATTCAGTTTTTCTGAAAACCAGAGAAACCAGTATAGTTATAAAATAAAGAATAAAAACTGGAGGACTCACACTGAATTCAGCATGTGAAGTTTTGCTGTTATTCACATGAGGGATTGACATGGGCAAAAATTTTTATTAACTTCTTACATTAAAATTCTGGAGATCTCTCTCTCTGATACACAAAAATACACATTTTTTCCCCCAGTATCTTAAAAATCAAAACTTTCCCCACAATGGGCCATCAGTTTATCAGTTCTGCACAGTGGTAACTTGGAGGTGGATGAGTCACAGTTGTTCTCTGTAGGTTGGCCCTGAACTCTCCAGTTCTCCACTTTTTACCAGCTGGATCACTGCAGGTTTTGAGTTAGTGAATCACAGTGAGCACTGAGAATCAGGGAAAAGGGTAAATATCCCAAAGCTATTGGCAAAAAGGAAAAGGTATCCTAGAGAAAAAGTAGTTAGAGCTGTAGTTTGCACGGATGAACCAAAGGGTGTGTGATGTCACTGATAGAAAATCCTCTGTAATTGCAAAGGACACTGTTTAATGAGCTCGGAATTTTTAAAGGCACATAAAAGGGGATTCAAGGAGGATGAAGGGATATTAAACTATGATTAAATCAAGAGATTGTTTTGCATCTCTAAAGAGGAGGTTGAATATTACAAGTGAGTTCAAATTCGCAAAAACTTTCTGAAGGCAAAATTGTGAACCATTTTTCTTCTCAGTGAGCTAATAGCAAGAAGGATATGAAGGAATACAGTTTGCTGAGAATAGACAGCACAACGCTAACCAATGACAAAAAGGAAACAAGACTAATCAACTAACTGCATTTAGCTTTCATCTTCTCCAACCAGGAGTCTGACCTCCAAAGTGGCAAGAGGAGAGCAAACATGGTTAGGAGGAAATTGAAAACCAAGATAGGTGAGGAAATAGTGTGAAAATATAAAGCCTTTTAATCCTCTGATCTCAGAAAAATTACATCTCAGGGGAGTGAAAGAGTTAGATTCTTTCAGAGATTCAATTGCAAAACCACCACAATCTTCTGGAACACCTAAAGAATTGGAAGAAATTGGAACTGGAAGAAAAACAATTTTTCTCTCTTTTTAATTATTGATATTTTATTCTCTTTCATGTATTATTAAATAATACATGTTGGAAATAGGACATTTAGAACATACAGAAAGGTCTTGGGAAGCAGGAAAAAGGTCATCTATAATTTTACCATTCAGAGTCAAGCATGATTACTACTTTGGCATATTTTCTTTCTGAGAGCTTGTATGCATTTTTATGTAGTTTTGATGACACTGAATGTTCAATTTTCATTGCCCTTTCTTGACTTTAGCATTTAACCACAAGTATTTTCAATATAATGTTAACTCTTCAAAGACATCCTTTAATAACTATGTAATATTCCATCCTATATACAATCTATTTAGTCTTCCTCTTCCATCATCTATGTTTCTAGTTTTCACTGTTACAAATAAAGTGTGATGAATATCAGTGCATATAAATATTTGTTATTTTTCAGATTTTGCCTTAGCATTCACTTCCTAATTCGAATTTGAGACAAAATGACTATATGAAAGTTCTCCATATACATTATTTAATTGCTCTCTGTAGTTTGATTCAATATACATATATGAGAATATCTTCCCATGAAAACCTCAAATGAGTTGGTTCTCACAATTCCTTAGGCTTTTGAAACCTAAGGGCAAAAGAAAAAAAAATCTTATTATGTTGATTTGTTTTCCTTGAATTTCAGTAAGGGAGTAGAGTTTTGATATGTTTGTCATATGTATTTCCTCTGTTATTATCTCTTTCTATTAATCATAATTTTTTGGTAAATGTCTTTAAATCTTGGAATTTATACTGTTTCATGATAGATAGTAATTGAATTTTTTCTTTTAATTTCTGATTTTCTGGTATATCCATGTTCAAGCTTCTCATCTTATCTTTTCATATGCTATACTTCTGTTCTAAACAGCACAGAGACCATTTTTTTAAACTTTCTATTTAAAACCATTAATGAAATGACTGGTTTCACATCTCTTATTTTTTGTGTGCTTTGTTTTTTTTTTTGTTTTTCATGTAGTCTATTTTGATGTGCTTGCATACACTTGGTTTTATTTTTATTTATTTTTGCTAGAATCTACTTATTTTATGCTTTAAGGAAATCACTTGCTTTTCTTAATTTAGAGTGAAATCATTTATCATGTATTTCTAAACTGTATATCTTTTTTTTCCAAGACAAAAGAAAAATGTGACCTTTGAGTCACCTTTTTGCTGAAGAAATTTGTCACTCCTAAGTTATTCTTTCTTACCCACATTTCAACTTTTGTTTCACTGAGTTATCTGTCATATATTTTGTTCCACTAAATAAAATACCATTTTTTCAGTGATTAACATTGTTATTTGCATTCAACTGAATAATCATGTATTCATAGTTATTTTTAGTTTATCCAAGTAGGTTGCTTTAAACTCATGGTCTTTTCATATTACCAGATTACTATTCTTAGGTTCTTAAAATGACTAAAGGGTCACTTTTCCTGAAATTATATGTAAGTCTTTTATTTAGTAGAATTTTGCTTAAGAATTTTGTTCTGTTGTCTATAATTTTAATGACATCTTAAATGAATATTTGCATTTTGAGTCCCTACCACTTAATTTCAATACCACATTTTTCTCTATCTCAAGTTATTTACTTAAGTATATCTTTCAACTGCTAGGAAAAGAAAATAAAAGAATATATGTTCAAAATTTTAAACACATGCTATTCTCTTGCTTTCAAGCTAGATTGACCAAAGTGCTATATATAAAATTCTTGGGTTACATTTTTTTCTTCTAGAAAATTCTACAAGTCATTGTTGTTTATAATTTATTATCATAAAATAAAAATGTGAGACTAGTCTAATTTTCTTTTTAAAATTAATTTCTTTTTTAATGAAGTACCTTTTTCTTATATCCTTGTTCATTTTTTGACATGTATGATTTCTCTCCTGAGGTGTGCCCACCATAGTTGTCCTACCACCAAAGCACCCATAGTCTATCATAAATCCTACATCAGGCTGTTTAGTATCACCCTACTTTTCACCCTTCAGGCTTTTATATTGGTTTTTTTGTTTTTCAGAGTATAAAGTATAAATATTACTCCCATCCAGATACTAGATTCTTGTATACTGGTGAATTCTTGCTTTTTTTTTTTTTTAAGATATATTTATGAATACAGGAGCTGGGGTACAGGTCAGAGTCTGGGAACAGTCAGAGACAGAGTGGGGAACAGAACAGGCAGATTGACTGAAATACACTGCTGAGGGGAGCAGCGGGTGAGGCAAGAGGGGTCTGCTGTGCCATTTGGGTTGCCTCCCTGACCAGGGATGGAATTTGCGCTGCTCTGCTGGGATGCTTCAGAGTGTGGTGCTCAACCAGCTGCACCATCAGAGAGGCCCTGAATTCTTGCATTTTGATCTAAACTTGTCTAAGGTAATGGTCCATTATGGGGGACTTAATTCAGCCTCTGTTGTGTCTAAATAAATAGATGGATGATAAGTAGGCAGATCATTTTTTCAAATAAACTAACTTTAATTAATATATTTCTCTATGATAGTCAGATAATACTATATAGTTCTTTGTGAATAACAGAAGTAATTGAAAATTGCATCTACTAGAATTGCCATTAAATGGTCCTCCTTTTTGCTCACCCAGAACCAACATACAAGAATTTTCCTGAAATAACTGCATAGTGCAAGATATAATTCAATACTGTTCCTTTCTCTAATCTTGATCACAATGTAATCTAGGGATTGTAACTACTGAATGAAATTAGAAAAAGAATATTGGTGGCAAAAGTAGGTAGAGGAAGACGCATGTCACTTATATAGAGAAAGATTATTCCCCTAGAATGTTGAAGACTTAACCTAGTCTACACTAATACCATTTCAATTTTAATGTAATTACAAAAAAGTAAAAAAAATAAATAAAAATTAAATTAGCTTATAAATATGAGAAATGAGATAAAAATATGACAAGAAATAAGTGAAACTTAAAATGTGTCACAGAAAGCTTGTTTTAATAAGAAAAACCCTGAATATCATATGTGCATATAGATTTTCAACATATTGTTCTTCTGCTTGTTTTGGTATTAGGATTTTGTATAAATTGTCTTCTTTGGAAGTTCTTATACATCAGAGTTTGATTGCTGGTATGTTCTGGTTAATATAATCCTTGAGTCACAAAATTTGGAAGGGACAGAGATTCAGCTGTCCAGTCAGTTCCAGTACAGTGGGAGGACTGTGTCTACTGGGGAATGTAGCTAAAAAGTAACTGCAGTTAACATTGCCTTCACACAGATGTGTATGGTCTTTTCTTATTTTAAGCTTCTTGTGCCAATGCAATTTTTACTTGTTAATAGATTTTTGTAATATTTTTTGGAAGTTCTAAGAAGATATAACAGATGTCAGGATTTGACTTCTGTGTTAATTACAATTTCTCTATTACCAAAGGAAAATACAAAGATAGTTAACTTGAAAGCATTTCTCTAGGCATTCTATTATTGAATGAAATTACTGAACTAATTCTAAGGAGCAGTTCAGATTGTAGGGTGGACCCCAAAGCATGAGAACTAATGAAGTCTTATTCCCTTTATCGTGACATTGACTCAACCCATAGCTATGATGGCAGCTATAAATGAATGGTATCAAATATTTTCCTTACAGATGTGGGACTTGTGGGCAGCCATGATATAGGAAGGTCTTGAGAGGAATGGGGGTCATGTCATTTCACCCACATTTCAACCACATCAGCTCCATTTTTCTATGTTCTATAAATTATGATTCCATATAAAACTGTATTTGAAAATAAAGAATTCTATTGTCTTAAAAAGCAGCAATCAGAAAATTTATTAATGGGGCTTTTTTTTTATAAGAATAGACTTAATAGTCATGATATTATTGAGACTATGTTAATAAAATATGGCTTAAACAAAGTACAGTTAATTTACCTTGCTAAATAGCTATACCTACCATGTCAATCTTGTACAGTGGGTATACGGCTAGAGATATGGCCATGATCCTGACCAATTCAATATTTTGGTTACCAACTATAAAGATATAAGTGACACGCTTTTTAAATTTACATACAATTATAAAAACTTATTTTACCAGGTAACATATTAAATCGTAACCAATGTTCAAAATTATCTCAATGAACTAATTGGCATAATTCATGGCTAAGGACTTGGGATGATTGCAGGAAGAACACTCAAAGTAGTTATTAATGTATTTTTTAATAAGATAATACATTCTAGACTATATGACTTTAGCTGAAAAATTAATTATTGATGAATGTATTCTGAGTGTATAAATTATTCACGACTGCTTACTGATTTTTTATTTTCATTTTATGGAAAGATGATATATCAACCTTATTCAACAATTTAAGAGTAAGAAGTATTTTCATCTTTGACATATTTTTTTTCAATTTGATTGACTGTTTTTGTCCTTGTGTGTTTATAATTTTGTTTATTGATAGACATTTTACGTGATTACTTACCAAATCATTACCATTTTCTGATAGTATTCATAAAATGTCAATAACTGGTTAATATTATTTTTCCAAAATGCTTTATCATTTGCTAATTAATCTTTGGTGGGGGGTTGGTATCACATATAATCTTAAAATAAACAGCTTGATGAATTATAAATTTTTCATCCTTATTTAAATATTTATCCTTTCAGAAAAAAACTTTAAGATCCTATCAGAAAGTTCAGAAAAAGTCACATTATAAATTTAGCTGAGATTGCATTTAGTTACACATTGGTTTTGGATAAATAATATCTTTAAATATTGAATATTTTTGTTAATAAATAACAATTCTCTTTAGTTAAAATCTTAATTGAATGTTAGATTTTCCTGCTCCAAAAGACCTTTCATTTTTCCCATAACATATGATTTTCACTATATGCATGTATACTTACACTATAGAGCATACAGGTTTTTGTGATATTTTTGGTTCCATCTCTCTTAGCCTTAATTTTTCTCTCCATTGTCTACTCTATCCCTCCTAGACTTCTCCTAATTCCTAATTTCTCTTCATCATAATATTCACCTTTCTTTGGTCTCCATCTTTTGAACTCAATCCCAGTAATAAGCCTTCATATCTAAAATTGATCCAAGTTTTCAAATGAAGGCGTTTTCTTAGCATGTCAGAGACAACAATAATTTTAGACATTATTGAAGGACCCATCCTCTTTAAAAGGAAGTTACAGTTTTAAATAATAAAGTTTTTAATATTTCCATTAAATGTAGGCATATTTAATTATCTATCTTGTTTCCAACTATCTTTACTCAGAACATAAGTCCTTTATAAACTCGCCAAAACTTATTGATATTAATTCACATAGCAGGTTGCATGACATAAAAAAACTTTGAAATGTTAAAATAATTCATAGATAAGAAAAATAGTTATTTTAGAACACTCGTAGTTAGCCTTTGCACAGGCTAATCTATCTGTAAATGCCACAAATTCAAAAATTACAGAGGAAAATATAAAAATAATTTTGTTTTATCTTTAGTTCATGATAACTCTGAAATGCTAACCTACAAAGAAAGAATAAGAGTTACTTCATTTTCTAGAAAATATATTAATTGGTGATATTTTTCTATGTTAAAAAATATGACATAGCATATTTAGATTTGTTAAATTAAATATCCTTATGTATACATAGCTACTATTCACTAATTTTTAGATAGTAAAAGAGCCCATTGGTGGTAATTTACTGCTTAATTAAGAAAAAAAAATAGTAAAGGGCACCTCTCTTACATTGTTCTTTAAAGCAAACATTACTCTTGTGTGAATTATAATATTTTTTTGCATCTGTTTACAGTGAATGTAAAGGAGGGTTTCCTCTGTGTCTGTGGACCATACACTCTTTCTGGGAAACACATCAAAAGTTAGGTTATTTCATCGCACCACATAAGGAAAGAGGGGGGTTCAGCTAATCGTGCTTAAAGGTTTTCCATTTTTCTATTAAGTAGCAGTTATTCTATCTTTTCTTTCAGAAATGGTACTCATTGGTGTTGGTTATAAAGGTAATAACTGTTTCTAAATAAATTTTTAAACAGAACATAGTAGATAAAAGTAAAATCAGACCTACTTTTGACTTTCTCTTGTTAGTTTATGTGCCTTTATAAGTCAATTCCCACAATGTGGGAAGAAATAAATACATAGTTAACATAAATGTATAAAATATAGTTCTGACCTCAATAGAAAATGTTGACTTCTATCTTATTAGATAGGTCTTTTTTCATTAAGAGCAACATGCACTCATTCTTTTTTTTAAGAAAGGGTTAAGTAATCATTTGCATTCTGCGACAAGCAATAATTATTCTTCAGTCTCCATTTTTCCTCCACCTTGATTAACCCCTCCAGAAAATTCTAGGACCAGATGAAAGTATAACAGGGTTGTCAAAACTATTGCCAATATTACCTTCAACCTTGTGAATTTACTTGCATTTGACAAACTCAGTAGGGTTATAATTTTCAGCATTATATGTATTATGGCAAAATTTTATTCTAATATATGTTGTTGTCTTAGAACATATGACACTGGAATTTGATGGTACTTTTCCCAATCATAAAATCATCAAGTAGCTTTAAGAAAATATTTCTAAAATGGCAATTAACGCATGTCAATTTTAAAGGATTCATTTATTATTCAACATTTTAAAAACTACTGAATAAGTTCCCTGAATAAAGTCATTAAATAACTCTATTCCAAACATGTCCATTCAAAAATTATTCCTTGTGGGGGGGGGGGCTTCTCTGGTGGCCCAATAGGTTGAGCACTGCACTGTGGAGCTTCCACAGCCACTGCAGTGTGAGTTTGATCCCCAAGCCCCAGGAGGGACCCACATGGCACAGCAGACCTCTCCTGCCTTGCCCATTGCTCCCTTCAGCAGTGTATTTCAGTTGATCTGCCTGTTCTGCTCCCCACTCTTGTCTCTGGCGAATCCTCTCACCCCGCTTCTGGCCTGTAGCCCCAGCTCTTGTATGTATAAATAAAATCTTAAAAAACAAAATTATTCCTTGGATGGCAAATTAAATTCTAGTTTAATAAAACATCATTTATTTTAATATCCACTCAACTATATTTGCAGTAAATTTATATCAAACAGGAAGAAAATAAATCTTTCCACAACAGGGAAATGTGTATACTTTTTATTACAAACAGAAAAGTTAGTGATTAGTGAGAAGAATTTGGGGGAATGAGATATTTATTTAGTCAATCAGTAAGGAATAGGCAATTAGAATACAGAAATTTTGGTCTGCAATATACACAAAATTAAATATGAAATAGGAATACAAATTCATTTTATGAGATCAAGCAGAATTTTAGTATGACAAAGATATATCGAGTCTAACTAGCTTTTCTAATAAAGATTATGGTGTGAGACTTTAGGGAACTAGTAATTGAGAATAATTCAAATCTATCTTCTTAACATAGACATCAAAATATATTATACAATCCATTATTTAGTATCATCAAGGAAGAATAAAGGTTATACAAATATGGAGCTTATTAAAAACACTGCTAAAAGTTACATTTTCCTTCTGAGAAACATTAGTTTTGACTGCTGCTGTGTGGAAAACAGTATCCCTTTCTTAGGCATTAACACATATGTAATATATTTATATGCTATTATAGGGCAACCTTTTAGTGTCTTAATGTCAGAAAACAATGCTAGCAGAAATAAATGGTGAGCCATCTATTGTGATGATAATAACCTCATTCTTCCCTTTTGTTTTCTGTGTATGTGGGCATACAGCACCAAACAAGACAATCTATGCATCTTCAAATAGAAAGATGAACAAGTGACATTGAAATTTCTGGAAGAATATAATAGTGATAAAACAAGATAATTATGCTAACAGAATTCTATTGTATTAAGCAGAATGTGACCAACTTGCAAATCTTGATGGTCTTTTTATAGATACACACCAATGTTTGATTAGACTCAAGTTAAATTAAGAAGTCCTGCCAGAGAACACCCAGTCTGTCAGCTGTAGGAAATAGCTCTGACCTACATAAGTAGAATGCACTCTTTTACCTAAATTTGAAGAGTCAGTCATCCTTTAAACCTTAGTAATATCAAAGCATAAATTGAAACTGAGGAGGAAGAAATAACTGCATATTAAAATGGCATTTTTTTTTTTTCCTTAGAGGATCTTGGCTTAATTTTGCAACTTCTGGATGCATACCTGGGTTTCATATGCACAGGGAATAACAACATAGCATTTCAAATCACCCAAGGGGATTGTACTCATTTATGTAATTTTTCATGGAGACACCCAAATGTTTGCACTCACCTTTGCTGACAGATTTCTCCAAATCCCTCTATTCCCCTTGACAAGTATAGCACTCCTTAAAGTGACAGAATGTGTAGATTACTTTCTAATCACTAGACAGATTGCTAATGTAATCCTCATTTTGCAGAACTGGAACATGCAAAGATGGCTTTATGTATTAGAGGATGAATTAATTATCAGATAAAGGAAGGAAGGGCTTAGCAAATAAGCATTTGTAAGAGTGAATTCTAGATTACAGGAAAAACTATTAAGACCTACTAGAGATATTTTCAGAGTAAGGAAGGTTACAACATAGAATAGTTGCAATCACAAAAGTAGGGTGAGTGATGCACATAGATTTTATCTTAACAAAGCAGAAATTCCAACTGAAGATGAACTGTTTATTACCCTCCAAAGACAATGATAATAGGGATCCTTATCCATTATGATGATACATATCTGTGATATTATAATGGAAAAAAAACAAAACACCTGCAAATACAATAATAAGTAAGGAGGCAATAAAATACTTGGTTTCATAAACTTCTTGATAAAAATTCCAAGGAAAAGCATACACAGATTTGTACGACAAAGATGAGATAGATCATGAAGGGTAAGAATGTAATGTCCTGATAAAAGTGTCAATGTAAGCATTCACTTCTGGGTACTAATGACCTGTTGTTTTTTCTAGGATCTGTGGTCAAGCCAGTATAGGACAAGAAATAGTTACTTACCTAACAAGGGGTGGGGTGGGACTAGAGCAAGATAGGGATGGAGCTCAAAGGGATATGTTGATGGACTGTGGCAGTCTTGGTGGGAGTGTGATATCCCTGAGGAAGGAGATCTTATACTTCTAATACCCAAACAATGATGTATACCAATGTTACTGCAATAAAAATAATGTAAATAAAATTCACTTGAACATGATCTTCCATAACAATCAGAATTTTAATATCACTTTTTTCTCCCTTAAACTCCTATTTCTATAATTTTATCTTAATGGAGCTTTATACTTGAAAGTCATTTCTTAAACATCTCATTGTATATAACTGTAACAACAATCTAGTCAGATAGTTTTTCCTAAACTTTAAATAGGAGCTAAATATTAAATATACAAAAGCTGGGTTATTTTTGTATCAGTAAATTGTAATATAATCCTATGAGCCTGTATAACTTTCAATGAAATGTAAAATATTAATTTGCCTTTACTATACTGTCCTTTTTCTCAAATATGTCTGCTAGAAGCAACACTTCAGCTTTTTATATTTTCTTGGAAATCATAGAAAATATGCCCCTAAAATTCAGAGAAAGATCAAAGTATGTGAAAACACTAATCAAACTCTCAAGATTGAGATTGAAGGAAGTGCAGAGAGGGCACTCTGAAGAGATTGGTATTCACAGCATGCTTTTTACAAATATTGATTATTCCAGTTCTAAAGTACAGAGTTTTATTGAATATTGTCCTAAGATTGTTGCCAGGATAAGAGAAGATTCCGTACCCATCAGTGTTTCTTACCACCAAGACTAATCTTTAAGAGAAATGCATTATTTTACAACATAGAGAGAATGGAAGAAATTAACCAGTGAAACCAAAATGTCCTGTCATAAATTCTCCTGACCTATTCTATAATGTTTCTGAATTCCTTTCATCTTGACTAGGCTATAATTTTGTGTTTCTGATTCCAGGGACTATCTTAACTCAAATACTTATATGATGGGGAAAGATAAGACTTGCGTGGGCTTATAATGACTTGATCACAGGAAGTTTTGTACACTCCAATATTTCAAACATTTTGTTTACTTTCCATTTGTTGCCTTAAAGTATCCCTTTCCCCTTTCCCCCAAGGATGTATACCAGAGTTAGAGAGAGGCTAGTTGAGAGTTGACCTTTCTTTGTCAAAATATGAAAGGTGATTGCAAAAATATGAAGGTGAAGTAAGAAAACTAGTATATTATTACATCAATTTGGGGAAAGACAAATAGGTGCTGGTTTTCTGGAAAATTATTCCTTTGAAACTGTGACTATGAACTCTTTGAAAACCTTTGCCCACCCATTAAGTGCATGGATTCAGTTTGAAGGCCATAATATAATTTAAATTTGAGTTTCTATTATTATTTTGGTTGTTGCCTGCTGTGATGCAACTTAGCAGTCTTCAAAATAATACAAACTTAGCAGTCTTCAAAAATACCTATTTATTATTTTTCAGATTCCACGGTTGGGTAAGGATCTTGGCAGGGCTGAACTGAGTCTTCTGCTCAGGGTCTCACAAGCTAAAATTGAAATACTGGCTTGAGAAGCAACTCAGTCAGAACTCAGGGCCCTTTTTTAAATTTACTTGATTGTTGTCAAAATTTATTTCTTTGCAACTGGAGAGATCATTATGTCTTGCTTTTTCAAGGTCAGCATGAGAACTTCTCTTTCTTTGAGTTTCTGACTGCCAGACCCTCTTTTAAAGGGCTGACCCAATGAGTAGACCCACTCAGCCTAGGCACCCTTTGTATTAACTGTCAACTAATTAGAAACCTTAATTACATCTGTAAAATTCCCTTCATCTTGTGTGTGTGTGTGATCTGATGTAATCATTGAATTATCACCACCACATTTTAGGCTTTATTCATATTCAAGGGAGAGGATAATATAAAGCATGAATCCAAAGCCTAGGAAATCTTAAAATTGTGCCTACTGCACAAAACCAAACAAAACAGGACTAAACCCAAGCAATCAAAAATTACTGACATTCTCAGATGTTATTAATTTACAAAGGAACTGTACACATATTCTCTATGACTAAATACTTCCTTTCTATTTGACCCAGCTTTCAGTACCTAGTTCAAATTTCTCTTTCTCTCCACAGCACATGAGCTGTATTTTCCTTATAATAATCTTTTTTTTTAAAGAGTTATTTATTTATGCATACAAGAGCTGGGGTACAGGCCAGAGTCCAGGGAGGTGAGAGGATTCATCAGAGACAGAGTGAGGATCAGAACAGGCAGGCTGACCAAAACACACTGCTGAGGGCAGCAGCAGGCGAGGCAGAAGAGATCTGCTATGCCATGTGGGTTCGCTCCCTGGCCAGCAGCAGGGATCAGACTCATGCTGCAGTGGCTGCGGTTTGCTTCACAGTGCATTGCTTAACCCACTGCACCACCAGGGAGGCCCTCCTTATGATAATCTTTGAATAAATATTTTATTCCCTCTATAGACAAATAACTCCTTAAATCATGTCAGCTTTATCTCTGCATCATCCACAGGATCAATTCAATGCCTTGAAATAGAAGGCACTGAAATATTTAATTAATGATTAAGAGGATAAATAAAAATTTTCTAGTCTAAATTTGATGTCTGACTTCTTATCCATTTTAGCTCTGATTACTCAGCCATTCTCTAATCTTATATTCAGCTATTACAATGACTAAGTTACAAATGTGTGGAGAACAGGGTCAATGCTTTTTGTGTCTTGCCTAATACATTTTATGATAAATCTTAGCTCTAATTCATGTCTATATTTATGAGTACATCTGTGTGTGTGTCTTTGTGTATGTGTGTATGTTTCTAACCAAGTGGCATTAGCATTCCTATTAAGACCCTCCCTAAGTGTAATAAAGAATTTGCCTTTTTATGGTAATATTTTCTTCAGTGCTTACATTTATTTTAAAATGCAAGAAATCAGTTTAGTCAAGTTTCTGAAAAAAGAGATTTAGTATTCTAGGTTGCCAATATTTAGCAAATATCTTCCTATGACCAGATAGTTAAGGGAAATGTGAATGGAAGAAATGGAAGACACTACTGCAGAATATCACTCTTCAAGTGGCTGTGGCTACAAACCTTTCTGTTGGACCTCCTCTCCCATCTCTAATGAAATGAACCAAATCATTTTCAAGTCAAGATAGTTTGCCTTTAGTCTAACTCAGGACCCCCAGAAAAGACACCCCCTTGGTAGATTTAGGACTCACAATAAGTGCCATATTGTCACTCAGATGACAGCAGGCAAACTCCAAGAAGAAAAATATCTTAGGACAGGAAACGTTCTTCTCTTGAGCTAAGAGTTGAATGAACTCACACTTTGCTAATTCTTCCCAATGCAGGCAAGTCCTTTCTTTTAGGAAGTGCCCCGGACCCATCTACTTCACAGAAATGGTAATAAAAACCAGACAGAATAACTCCACAAGAAGAAACTCCATGAGGGTAAGGGGAGATGTACTTGGTCAGAGATTACAAGTTAATTTTATGCTTGAATTTACTCCATAGCAGTCCTGCCTTCTTAGGCTGAGGAAAATCTAGAGGTCTCCTACTTCCTACAAGAGCTGAAGTGAAGGAAATCTTCCTCCTTATTCTGTGCATGACATTTCATCAGTTGCTTGCTCATTTTGATGATCATCTCCTTCCATTTTCTTTCCTTCTAAGTACCTGTCAGATACACAGGGGAAAAGTGAATAAATTCAACATTAAGGGAAAAAAAAAGCTTAAACTAAAATCCTTCAAGTTAAATAGGCCACTCTCTGCAATAGAGGAAATTGCAAAACAAGTAAAACTCCCTGGGATTAAAAAAAAAAAAAAAAAGCATGCATGCAGGATTTAATTGCCAGAGTCTAATTAGTTTTAGACTAGTGCTATAAAACTTAGAGAGAAGCAAAGATAAATATTTCGGCTAATTTCCCTATGTACTGTGAATAAAAGAATGGAAATGATTCTCAAAATTGAATGTTATGAAGTCATTTGCAAAGTATATTAAGTCAGTTCTTCTATGTAATGAAGTGTCCTTTACAGTTTAAGAGACTTTCCAGGAGCTGACATTTCTCTCATAAAGCACATGGCTCTTGTGGCTTCATTATGACTTCTTAAAACAATTTGAACTTTAGGCCTTTTCATCTGCCAGCTGAGGACACAGTTACACACTCACTAGTGTTTAATAGCAACGCAGGGCACCAAAGCTCAAAGTTATTCCAACTGCCATGACCTAATTCTCTAGCCAGGTGACAACAAGTTGAAAGCACACTTGATAACACCTAATTTCTTTTTATTTTTTTTCCCTTGCACTTGCTGAGAGAGTTGCACATTGTGCAGAATTTATTTTTAAAAATCAGATGATGTGGGGGAAGGTCACTGAGAAATGAATGTCATTATGAAACAATTCAATGCATCGCTTCCTTTCGTTTGATCGGCTTGCTTTCCTTCACTGAGACTTGATCACTCCCCCAAAAGTAGTCTCTTGTGCATGCTTACCTTGAGGCAATCTAGATGATGCTACATTAGGGAGGTGAGAAAGAGCAATATCAAAATAGAAATTACTATGTATAAGTTTGTAAATGAGTCTATAATGCTCCCTTTGCCACCTCCATAGAGAGGGCGAATAGTTGATTTTACTTCGAGTTACATGGATCCTATTGCTTTTACCTTTAGCTTAGTGACTGGTAAGTCCATAGATGTGATTTCATTGTACATAATAGCTATTTTTAATGGATTTTTTTAGCTTTATATTATTTCCTAGGGTTTATTTCTAGACATTTTTACAGCAAAAGATCATATTTTCTATTCTGATTCAAAAGGCAATCATGGCATAGTTTAAACTGGAATTTATCATATATTTATGACATGATATATATTTACTTTATAAGGGAATATTGGCTTTCATTATATATTTATGTTTTTAGAATTTGTTGATGCTGTCTTTTTTTTAAAGGACAATTCATTCTTTGTCTCTAGAGAAGAAGACAGAAGACAGAAGAAACTGTTATTAAGTTGCAAGTTCTTTGAGGAAAGAACGTAGTTTTTAGCACAGAATCCAGGAGATAATAAAATCTTATTGAATTATTTGTTAAATTACTGAACAAATTAGTATAATGTCAAAACTTAGGATAATATATATGAATACATGCAAACATTTTACAAAATGAATTTAATGTACATAGGTATTTACTACATAAATTAAGTATTTCCAGCAACTGATGCAAAATTATGACCTTATATTTGGAAATATGAGATGTAGAGTTGATAAGATGCTGTTTTTGATAAATATTTTAAGAAACATTGAAAAAATATGACATAATTTACAATAATGAAAATGTATAAAATCTTGGCATTCTTATATTTACAATTTTGTGTCTATGACTTTTATAGAAAAATATAAATATGGTCATCAATTTTAGGATAAATAAAAGTTTTTCATGTTAGTATTAACCATTCATTCATGTAACACTATTGTTTAAATTGTACTAAATTGATTAACATGTATTAAAACAAATTAAACTGTCTTTTACTTTAAATGTCTATGATTTTATGGTTTTGGGGTTTTTCCCCTAAGCGATGTACTTTTTAAGGTGGGGAACACATTTCATTAGTCTTGGTCTCATACCATCAAATTTTATGGAATGAAAAATAGTGAGATGCTTATTCAATTCTTAGAATCAGCAAAATGCTCTAAGTTTCTTAAAGATCAAATTAGAAAATTTGTTTAATAATTTATAAATATGAAATCCACATATTATTTTTTATTGTTACCCAGATACATATGAGGATCATGCCTGTTATTTAATTGCTTGTGGAAATCACTGGTTAGAATGATTTCTTGGCCAGTGGAAGGAGTACCAATAATAAGAACCTAAAGAACAGTCAGAACTTTACACTAACTCTGTAACCTTTTCATCATCTTTTCCTGTTAAATTCTCTTTTTTATTATTTATTTTTTATTCATTTACATGTATTTGATATCAGTTGTAGTCCTCATGGAGTTCCCACCACCATTTCACCAGTGCACCATCACCTCAGTCCCCTGTGCTCTTCCTGCCCTGATCCCAGATCACCTCACTCCCTCGCCCCTCCCAACAAAGTACCTCTGATCTGTCTTTGTCTTTTTGTTTTTGTTGTTTTGAATTTTTGTTATTGTTATTGTTCTTTTCCTTGTTAACTTCTTTGGGCCTCTGCTTCCTAACATGAAGAATGATGGATTGAATCATATTCATTGTTTTCAGTATTTTTCATATTGCTAAAATACTAGTAATTAAGAATTAGTGTTAACTAAATATGCCAATTAACAGATTCACGAAGTCAGGAGCATACATTATTTATTTGAAAGTGGAAAAGGGGAGGTGAAGGATGGTTTCCTTTTCTCCCTCAGAGTAGCTCAGTTCTGAAACTGGGTTATGAAATCTCAGATCTCATACCCTGAACTCTAGCTCTGGAAGGCAACCTAATCTTTGCCTCTTTTGACAGTAACTATTCTGCAAAGGACACATGCAGCTTCAAACCCTCAGACATTCCCATCCTCACAAAAATGTAACCAACTCTGTCAAAAATGCATATTTTATACTGCATTACTTATTTTTCCCCCACATGTAAAATGATATATTAGAAATTCAAAAGAAATAAAAGTAGATAGCACAAAATAGAGCTCATTTTCCCAAAAGGTAAATGTTAAAGTTTTATTTTTTTGCGGGTCAGGTAATTCTGTTCATGATATATATGTGCTTTTGCAAAAGCCTTTAATCTCCTTGAGTTCTGATTTTCCTGGTTGAAAAACAGCAAATCAAAATTAAAGTAGAAAAGCTCAGTTTCAATAAGGAGTGGAGATTTCTGGATTAATTTGCTACCAGACTAGCAAGTTAATGGCCTCTCCTCAATCCCTCTAGGCATATACTGACACACAGAGTCTGTGATCATGTCCAACTGCAAACACCTACAGCGACCACTGAAGATATGCCTTCCCAGCTTAAGACTAATGTCTTCTGTGGGAGGTGGAAAAGTAGTGCATATGCACATGTATGAGTCTCACACACACACACACACACGTGCGTGTGCACACACACACCCTTTCTTACAACAGCTTCCTCTGTCCTGAAAAAATGTGGGAAGACTTCTACTGCTGTCTTCCTAGATCAGAAATCCAAAGTCTGTGCTAGTTATCCTCAACTTGAGAACCCAGTAGACAAGGCCTGGGGTGGCTAGCATTCTAAAGGTGCAGCCGTCCTTTGTATGCCTTGTATGCCTTGTATACCACTCAAACACTAACCATTCTTTTTGTAATTTTATCATTCTACATTAATTTTAGAACTGAAAATTGGTGGAACGGAGGTTGAAGTTGGGTGATATAGGCATGAAGGCTGGGGAACAGACTGTATGTACCCTAATTGGTGTGGAACTACAAGCAAGATTTTGAAAAAGTGAACTATGATGAAGTGCAAGTAGAAATTCTAATTTTTGAGTCTTTTTTTAAAGATTTATTTATTTATGCATACAAGAACTGGAGGATAGGCCAGAGGTGTGGGAGGTGAGAGGATTCACCAGAGACAAAGTGGGGAACAGAACAGGCAGATAAACTGAAATACACTGCTGAGAGAAGTGGCAGGCAAGGCAGGAGAGGTCTGTTGTGCCATGTGGGCCCCCTCACTGGCCAGGGATTGAACTCATGTTGCTAATGCTTCATAGTGTGGCACTCAACCCACTGCACCACTGGGGAGGCCCTAATTTTTGAGTCTTTAATTGATTCATAACACCAGAGAAAGAGGCCATGGGAATAATGGAATCTCTCACCATTGTAGACAGAATAACATCAGAAATAAAAAAAGAGTTAGAGTCTGTTGATAATCAGTTGAAGAGATGAGAAATAGATTCAACTAGCAGTCAGCTTACAAGTATGAAGAGTCACAAAAAATCCAGAGATCTTATCAAACTGTGACTTTGATAGATTTTTTCCCCATTTCTTAAAAAACAAAAGGTGAGAGAGTCTATAATAAGAAAGAGAAAAGAAAGCATCATAAAAACTGAGTAAAATAACATATATTTTCAAGACAATCTACTGTAGAAACTGAAGAAAATTTTAGAATAATATTTTGCATACTTTTTGGGACACGTATAATTGTATGTACAAATATCTTACTGCAACAAAACTTAAAGGGTCAGAGATAACTAATGAGTCAGTAGAAAATAAAGGCAAGAGCAAAAGATGAAAATCATCTCAATGTGGAAATGAAAAATTTCAATTAAACTAAAAAGACAACAGTAGAAATAAAACATGAAACATTGTCTAGTAAAGTTGACATTCAGAATCTAATGAGTTATGTAAATAACTAATTTGTATAGCTCTCAGAATGCAAAAACAAATTAAAAGTTTATAAAAGCTTTCAGAGAAAAGATTATTACATAATTCTGAATATGAGGACAGTAATGACCATTTAAACATGGTTAATATAGAGCTTGGACTCTCCTAGGAAAATGGGAGGTTCCAGGTTCTCTGCCCTACTCTAAGGAAGGATCGAGCTGGGCAGGAAGGTGAAGCTAGAAAAGATTGGAAAGAGGAAGAAGATAAGAAGCAGAGACTTGGAAGGCAGGAGGAAGAAAGAAGAGACAGGAAGACGATCTGGAGGAGGAGCCAAAAAACATGTAAAGAAGAAGCCAAAATTGCTTCTTGGCCTTGAACTTGTATCAGGAACTTGGGGCCATGGAAGAAGACACTTAAAAGAGACAGAGACATGTGTGAGAGACACACAGAGAGGATGACAATGGCAGCATTTATCTTGATTTTGATTTTGCCCTTTTCTTTACAGACTTGCCTGGCCCCTTCTGCCCCTCTCCTCTAATTCCCCACCAGAAGGTGCCTTGGGACAAGCTATTGGGCCTCAGCTGCCCTGCTTTGGGCCAACCCTGTTTGAGGGGGTGGGTAACTTTGAGTGTTTAATTTAATTGAAATTATTTTAACTATACTCTTTTTCTTCTATTGCTTGCTAATTGTATTAAAATTCCTTTCTACTGAAACTCTTACATACACTTTGTCTTGATGTGGTGGATGTCAGAACGCATTTAGAGCATGCAGGGTGGGGGTTCTGGGGTATCCCTCACTCTTCCCTCTAACAAAATGATATTAATCATGGAGGTTAAAAATGCAACTGTGAATCATGGATTCTTGCAGGATAGAAATTTGAAAAATCGAAGCATAAGAACAATTCAGAGCTGGAATACTATTCAGTTATCAAAAACGATAAAATCTTGGCATTTGCAACAACATGGATGGAACTGGAAGGAATTATGCTAAATAAAATAAAAGTCGGAAGTAGAAAGACAAAATATGTGAAGTAGAGAGAACAATAAAAAAAGTTTAGATTAAACTAACAATAGACCTTAGAAATCAGACTGTAGAAGAAGGGAGGGAGAAACTACAGTGTACTATAGCACTGTAAACCAATGTTATCTCAGAAAAATTAATAAATTAAAGTGTATGTATACTTTAAAATTAAAAATGATACTATCTTAGTTTTAGTCTTAGAAAAAATTATGAGAAGCAATTCAAACAAGATACAGTCAAGAACAAAATATTAAGTACAATAATAAAATTGTTTAAGTTATGGAAGCAATATGTTTAGTCTTTATGGTTTAGAGGATTCAACCAGGATCTTCAAAATGCAAGCATATTTTTTGTGAATTAAATACATAATCCTATAAACCAAAACAGAAAGACCCAATAAGGACACTGGCACAGACCCTAAGTGAGTTCAGAGACAGTTGAGAAGATTGACTATCTCTCTGATAATTTGGGGAAGAATGCCAAAAACACAAGTTCACTCATTCATACAATCATTAATCCAACAAATAGTTATTAAGTTCAGTCTCTATGTCAGAAAAATAATAAACAAATACAGAAACATTTAAGAGAAAAAGCGTAACCCATGAGGACACAATGTTTGTCCCTTTTATTCTTCAACATGTCTCCAGTGAAAAATAAGATCCTGGTTTATACTGGTCACTCAATATACACTGGTAAAATGGATGTATAGGAAAAAAGAATAGTATATAAATATATATATATATATTTTTTTTTTTGCAGAAGAAAATATAGATATATGTACTCCCATTTTAGGGGAATTATCTCTAAGCAAGGAATTTCACATTCAGTTAAGTTTCTCTCCATAGACGAATACAATAGAAACAATTTTAGACAAAAAAGACTCAGGAAACCAATCACATATAAACTCCCCCTTAAAGAAAAGAATTCTTGAAGTTATATTCCAGCTTACTGAAAGATGATCAACATACATATCAGTTCAAGATCATGAGTATGTTCAAATATAAGAATTCAGGATTATGAGGATAGTAATGACCATTCAAACATGGTAAACAGGGCCTCACTGGTAGTCAAAGGGCAAGGGGTGAGCGCCCCACTGTGGGGCTTCTGCAGTGACTGCAGCAGGAGTTTGATCCCTGCTGCCGGCTATGGAGGGGACCCACTGGTGCAGCAGACATCTCCTGCCTCGCTGGCTGCTCCCTTCGGTAGTGTATTTCAGTTGATCCGACTGTTCTGTTCCCCAATCTTGCCTCTGGTGAATACACGCACATACATACACACCCACCCCACGCCTCTGGCCTGTACCCCAGGTCTTGTATGCATAAATAAATAAAATCTTAAACAAACAAACAAACATGGTAAACATAGAGCTAGAACTAATTAAAAGTCTTAATACATGGTGATAAAATAAATATCAAGGAGTTTCTTAAAATAAAAGACGGGTAATATAATAGTAATGACTTACCAATAATCATTCAAATCCTAATTATATAAACAGATGCTAAAAAGCAAAGAAGACATAGAGAAATGAGAGTGTAAGAAGTAATTAAAGTGGAAATTTTATAATTCATTTTACTAATGGAATATTTTAAATATATAATGTAATCTTTAAGTTTCATTATTATATAAATATAGAATAGTTTTAATATCAAAGTGACATCTATAAACCATCATAGGGCTTGCAGTTTAAATAAAGAAGAAAGTAAAATCAAACAAAACATAAAATATAGATAAAATGATATATAGCTTTTGAAAAGATGAGCAAATTAAGACCAAAATATCAGATATAATAATAATTGTGAGTAGGCTGAACCACCTCCATAAAAGACTGAATTTTCACAGTGGGTAAAAGCAAAATCAAGCCATATGCCTCTTACAAAATAATGCATAAAAGTGAGAAGAGAAGAAAGGGCAAAATGTTCATTAACAAAACATACATTAAAAAAAAATAGAAGGGTGCCTCCCTGGTGATGAAAGGGTTAAATCTCAGTCTATCATTGCCAAGGCCTGAGTTTCGAACCCTGACCAGGTAACTAACTGTCATGACCAGCTGACCTCTCCTCTCTTACCACTGCTTCCCTCAGCAATGTATTTCAGTCAGTCTGCCTGCTTTGCACCCCACTCTGTTTCTGGTAAAGCCTCTCACCCTCCACACCTCTGGCCTGTACCCCAGTTCTTATATGCATAAATAAATAAATCTTTAGAAATAAATAAATAAAAAGAAAATGAAGTATGTATATTGATTCATAAACATACCATCAAGGCAAAAAATGTCTTACATTTGAAAACAGTTATTGATAAAAAGAATGTGTAACCATTAATATTTTAATGGCAAAAATAATCTAAATTTTATAATTTAGAAATTCAAGGACATGTTTATAAGAAACAATTATAAAAACATGAAGCTAAAAATAAAGTAAAAAAAAATTTAGTTAACTTTGTTGTCACAAATTAGACTAATACTCATGAAAAATTTGATGACTGATGACCTGGTGATCTCCCATTCTGGTGAATGAATTGTCCAGAAACATGTTATTATTTCCATACCCAACTTTGCCATTCTGTCGCTTAGAACCTTCTTCAACGGCTATTCATTTCAAGCAAGGCTAAAGTGCTAGCCTCTCAATCAGTGATCCTCATTCCAGACCTGGCTGTTTTCGATAGTTATGTCACTTTGTTCAGAAAGTTTTGGCTAGGTCAGTTCTTTCCTAGTGGCCCAAGCACAGAGCTCAAATTCTCAGTATAGGCAAGTCTGAGTCTGCTTCTGTTATGAACCAGATACAAAGAGGTTAGGGTTCAAGATTTCTAAAAAGCAGATTTTAAAAGATAAGAAGAACTAGAACATAGGTAAGTCTAGAGAAGCGAAATTATCCCAGAAAGAAAGTATGAGTAACAAAAAGACATGGAAATTGTCAAAAACAGTTCCCTGATAACAACAAGTGTATTTTACATGGAATGTCACATCCCCTAATCACAAGGAACTTCCAGACAGGAAACAAAGACATTTCACCTTATCATCATTTAACATTTAAAATGCATTGTTAAGTTCATGATCTTACTTTTCATAATAACCCTGGCAGGTAAGTCAACAGGTATGTTTGCACTCATCTTACAGATAAGGAAACCAAAGCTCCTAATGGTTAAGCGTCTGATGAGGATGTGACTAACTGGCAGAGTTAGGAACTAGATTCATTCTTCTAAATCCAAATGTAGTTCTTTAGTAGTTCTTTTGAAGAAAAGGGGAAAAAAAATCTTCAGTTCTCTTGTCGAGACTCTGCAAATTAGACTCTCAAAAGAGACTAGTAACAGAAAACAAAATCTTAACTAATGTAGAATTGTCCCATTTGATTACAGTGGAGGACTATGGGTACCTTGGTGATGGATGTAGTGTGGTGACATACAACTAAAGAGTTGTGATCCTATACCTTTGAAGTATATATAGTGTTGTAAATCAATGTTTTACGATAATAATAACTAAAAAAAACCTGTATCCCACATACATGTGGGAAATTTAACAATGAGCAACTTAAAGAGGTGCTTAGAACAGGGGTTACATAAGCTCTCAAAAAAAGAATACATTTTCAGAGAAGGGACAGACATAAAGGACTTTGTGCTTCTAGGAGTGCAAAATTGTGAAAAGGCAAATATATTGGGAAAGAAAGGATAAATAAGGAATAATTTTAACAAGATGCCTCTGGAACCATCTTTAGATTGATAAGGGTCTAGGGTTGTCTTAGCGTCTGTTAAATAACAAAAATCCTAGGGAGTTAATTTCAAACATCAGATTGGTTTTATTAAACGAATCATAAATCCGGTAGCATCCCACCCTGGAAGCAGATGGTCCTGCAAGAAATTGTGCAAAATGGAAGGTTTTAATACTTAGACAGAGGGACTGACAAGATCATTAGCAAAAGATAAGGATACCTCAGGCCAAACAACTTTCCTTTAGTGGAAGAGGGGATTGATTATGCAGATTATTTTACTAATGCTCACCAAGAAACCCCAGACTGATTGGTTTAAAATTCCACTTTGGGAGAGGCTGAAGCTGAAATTAGGTTATGTTATTAAAACTTAGTGATAGTGGACTCTGCAAGAAGGGTTTCATTTTTAGCTGTTGTTCCTCTCCTCTCATCCTTACCCACCTTTTCCCTCTCCTCTTTTTTTTTTTTTTTTCACTTCCTAACAATTCTGTCTTTTCTGGTAGAGAGGATCACTCTACCTATTCTTTTCTACCAGCATCACAGTGATATTAACTTCCAGTTCCATTTCTGCTTAATCCCCTGCCCCAGTGTGTCAGTTGGAGCTGGAAATATGAACACTGATGTTCAGTACACACTTCAATTTTAGTAATTCTTAATTTTTCTCAAATTAGAAACATTATTAGAAACTTTGAATAATTATAATTATTGGTAACTGAATCACCTAGTGAGTGTAGGATTTAAGAATGTGGAAATGACAGATCTCTTGGAGATTTGAATCCCAATTAGGTTCAGTCAATTCTCTTAAGCGGTGACTCATTTTTAAATGAGGAAAGTGGAAACTGTTTAATGAGGAATTTGAAGTTTTGGAAAGGAGGAAAGACTTGAAACAAAAGAGCTCCAGCCAGGGTTTTGAACCCAGGCCAATAAACTTACTATCAAAGAACCTGCAATAATCACTAACTGAATTTAATCTTTATTTCAGGTTCAAATTTTTAAATTTTCAATTTTTTCTTTTTAAGTATTTTTTAAAATAATAAAGTGATTCAGCTTTTGAAAGCAATTAATCATCCTTTAAGTAGAACAAATTGCCTAATTAATAAATTTGTTACATTAAGGTCATGAAAGCAGCTAAGTTGAGCTAATTAAATATACCACAGGATCTTTGTTTCCAAACTACTGTATTAATATCTTAAAAAAAGGGCAAATTGATTATTGAATATGATTTCTTCCTCCCATATATACTAAGTCAACATACATATATATGTCATAAAATTATAGGTTAGTGAAACAATATGGCCAGAGGAGAGTAATCCTTCTGATCATTTAAAGTTATTATTCATGAAAATGGAAGTTTTATTATGTCACACTTTTGTGATGATCACATGATTTGATAAGTATATGGAGTCAAAATAATTTTGTTCATGTCTGTTTACTCTGTATTGATGTACTTAGATTCAGAAAAGCTTTCTCACACTTTACAGAGCCTTACAACATACGAAAATAGAAATATACTGAACTGTAACCTTATGTTACAGGTCACCTGTAATCCCCTCCCATAACTAACACTACTTCATTCTAGGGAAGAGCTTTTCTGCATCTCCTTCCTGTGACATCATAACGAAGAATTACGAGCTGAATTCCATGAGTGACTGCTGTCCTGCAGACACCAGCACAGGCACTAACTTGGGGCATCAGGGAGAACTGAGTAGTGACACGACTCCTTCAAAGGAAAGATAAATTGATCCTTCCTTTCAGAGAATGTGTACGCAATGGATTTTTACATAATAAAGAATAGTTTCCACATGTCAAATGTCCATTTTTCAGCTTCCCTTTGTGGTCTAAAACATGTTTCTGAAATTACTGACAAATCACTAAGTATTTGCCACAGGTGCACCTAGTGGCTAAGAAATATTTTATAACAATGGGCAATTTGTTTTTCTAAATTTGCATATATGTATGCATAAGTTTGCAGTATGTATGTATACACATACATAAATGGCATACTGATTGTGTTTCCAATACAACTCTGAAGAGGAGGTTCCACTTCCCCTGCCCCTACTTATGCATAACTGTCTTGGGTTATAGGTCCCAGTGAGTCAAACTGGACTTCCTGAGTCCGGGGTGCCACTGGGAAACATGGATGGAGCTGAGTGGGCTGGTGAAGCTATATAACACAGAGGGCTGGTGGGTTCTTGGGCTCTTGCTTCTCCAGCTTTGACTTGTCCCCAAGGACTTGGGAAGACTTGAAGGAGATAGTTGGAGGAGAGATATGTAGAAACACTTGAAGAAACACATGGATTAGATACACATGGGAAGCCTATCTTAGAAAAGAAAATAGCTACCACTATGCTGATTTTTACTTTGACTTTGGTCTTTTTGTCCCAGATTTACCTTATCCCTTTCTGTGGTTCCCTGCCAGAAGGTAACCTCAGATCTGTAGCGCACTTTTGTGCTTAGAAGCCCTGCTTCAGGCTGACCTTATTTGGTGGGGCATTTCCCCACAAGGATATGGATAATTTTATTGGGAAATTATTATTAGGTTTATCCTTTCCTTTCCTCTGTGCACATTAATTCAATTAAAGATCTTTCTTTAAGAGTTTGCTTCCTTTGCCCTTGTGTAGTAGGTGGCAGAATCCCTTTTAAAGTGTACAGCCCAGGGCCTCCCTGGTGGCACAAGGGTTAAGTCACAGCACTATGACGCCTCCCCAGCCATTGCAGTACTAGCTAGATCCCCAAACCAGGGAGGTGACCCACATGGTGCTGCAGACCTCTTCTGTCTCACCTCAGTGTATTTCAGTAGATCTATCTGCCTGTTCTGTTCCCTACTCTGTCTCTGGTGAATTCTCTCACTCCCTGAACCTCTGGCATGGATCCCAACTCTTGGATAAATAAATAAATAAATCTTTAAAAATAAAGTGTACAGCCCTTAGTAGTTTGGGGTCCCTGGGTACTCCTCAGTTGCAGGCTAACAATTCTTATATCAGCAAGTAAAATCGAGACTAGTTTTATTTTTATAAAAGTAATTTAAAGATTAATCTTTCAAATTTACTAAATTTCCAAATTCAGCTGTCAAAATTATTTTGACTTAAAATTTTATTATATGTTGTATATCATATGATATCTATCATTTAATGTATCATATGTATAATGTAAATATAAGTACATATCACAAAATATTTTACATGTATTATATATTAAATGTGATTTCTATTTTAATGAGATTTTAAATATTTTAAGTAAAAGACCTACTTTAAAAACAAAAAAGCCCTTAAAATTTTCAATTTCTTTCATTATTTACATTTTGAAAAAATATTTTCATTCTACACACTTAGAATGAAACTGTGTTATTACTTCCTAATCTTTTAGATCAATGTCAAGTAATACAGAAAATCATGATTGACATTTATATGCTGGATATGAGAAAAGAAAAATCCTGTAAAGGTGAAATCATAAACTCCAAAGAAATGATCATCTTAAATTTTTAAAAATTGAAAACAATGAAAATTAGAAGACAATTTGTAAACATGAGCCACGAAATATATTTGGGCGGACATTACAGACTATATTATTTATTGAAAAAACTATGGATCAAAATAATGACAATTAGCAAGGAAACTGATCTCACAGGATCCAAAATTTCAATGGATCAACTTATTTCTTCAATAAATGATTTTAATTGCTTATCACAATTTTGGACATAAAAATATTACCCCTATCAAATTTCTAGCTCAGGAACAATAAATGCAAATAAAACAAATTATTAGGGCTGCCTATAAATTATAATCATGGCACCAGAAAACTGGAGAAAAAAATCTTGGAAACTTGACCATTTATAATTATTTATTATTTATTAGAAAACTGCTATCATGTTCTTCTGATAGTAAACAGTTTCTGGAAATGCACAATTTCATTCAAATTGTTTATTTTTTGATATTCTATTGGATGAGCATTGCAGAAACTTTTAACACCAAAATTACTCCAAAGGTCAAGGAGGCTGGAAAAACTGTCCTTTCTACATAGGTTCAAAGACAAAGTATGTTTCTAATATTCTTACATTTTGGCAACTAATCTTCTAGAATCAGTTTTGATTAATGGAATACTTGTGGCTGAAAACCTTTAGATTGTTGATAACACACACACACAAATATGCACACCAAAAAACAAAACATAACATCATTTGCATCCACAAAAATAAACATGCAATTACTAGAACTGAAACTATTTGACTAAATAGCAAACAATGGATAGTTTCAAATAGAGGCAAGTAAATGCTAATACAGAACACTGGAGTTGGTTTTATGGCACAGATATTTGTTAATTAATTTGTCAGCACAATACCTAAAATAGTGAAAAATTTCTAGACTTTTTAAGAGTTATTTTAGGGCCTCCCTGGTGGCGCAGTGGGGTAAGCAACGCACTGTGAAGCAAACCGCAGCCACTGCAGCACGAGTTCGATCCCTGCTGCCAGCCAGGGAGGGGACCCACATGGCGC